>SSNS01000290.1:165627-177234 GCA_006937985.1 Aphyosemion australe | reverse complement strand
GGGGGGGGGGGGGAACAAAGGTATTGTTCTGGTCCAACTGGAGCGTGGGTTCTATAACTACAAGAACTGCAGTCCAATACTGGGAAGGCATCAGTGCCTGGGGATGGTTCTGGGATATCCACCAGACGAGGGCGAGGAACAGGACGGGTTCTGATGACCCACAGAACCATCAGGAGTCCAGACACAAGAGGGAACGAACAGAATCCAGGCCAGCCACGTCTACACAGACCCAAAGAACACAAACGGGTTTGGCTTTGTGGTTATGTACAGTGACTTCCTGTGAACGGCTGGATGGTGGCGCCGGTGTCAAAGGTCAGGGTCGAGTCTTCAAGCTGAGAGGGGGCGGAGCTAACCGAGCCAGACTACTGTCTGAGTGCGAGCACTGAATCTCCAGTCAGCCTTTCTTTTAACTGAGGGCCGACTAGCTCCGCCCACCCCTCTGGCTCCGCCTCCAGCTACTGGTGGACCTCGTTGGCGATCAGACTGTCCTCCCCCGACTGGAAATCCGCCTCATTGATGCTGCTGCCTCCGTTCAGCATCTCCTCGTCCTGAGACGAGCCCCGGTCCTCCTCGCTGCTGCCGCCGCCCGGCTCGTCTGAGTTCAGGTCCTGGAGCACCTGGGCGATGTACATCTGCTGCTGCTGGGCCTGCTGTTGCTGGACACATAAAAACAATAGCGGGTCAACTGGGCCGGACCAGCTGCAGAACTCTATAAGCTCTTTCCCACCAGAGCCTACTCGCTTCTAGCCAGGGGTGGGGGGGGGGTGGAAAATTCTGCACTGACGGTGGATTTTTGCCAGATACCCAAAAGAAAATATCATGAAAAAGCTGTGGGCAACGAGACGGAAGACTCTGGAGCAACCAGTGACTCCACCCCCTAGCTAACTAGTGACTCCACCCTCTAGCCCAGTGGTTCCCAACTGAGGTCCGTGACCCCTCGAGGAGGCCCCACAAGATTGACGGGGGTCCCCACAATTTTGTCTGTGCTGAGGTTGTGAGGTTACCAAGATTATATTAGTAAAAATTACATTTATAAAATCTCAATGACACACCCAATAGTATAATCAAAACTCTGTGTAAGAGTTAAGAGTCCTGGGGCCTCATTTATCAAACGTTCGTAGAAACGTTCCTATATTCCCTCCTACGGATGAAATTTAGAATGTGTGTACGAACAGTCAATGTCCTGATTTATGAAACATGCGGTGGCCTCTCGTACGCACGTTCCTCCGCAATCGTCTGATGATAAATCCCACCTGTGCGCTTGCAGGAGCTCGTGCCAGTTTAACGTCATTTACATACAGAAACGCCCTCAATTAACCATATTTGGTCACACTACGTCCACAGATCGGGAGGGGATTCCCTGGGTTCTTCCCGGACAAAAAAGAAAAACTTTATTGACATTGAGATCGAAGCACCGGACACACTCAGGGAGCAGAGGAGGTTCTGGAGGTTGTTTTATTTGTAAAATAGAATCTGGACTGGAATCAGATCAGTGATGCGCTCACGGAAGAGCCGTTCCCTCCGGAGTGCACTCTGCTCTGCTAAATCCTCCAATAATAATAATAATAAGAAGAAACGATGTTTTATATAGCGAATCTCAAGAAAAACCACGGGGCGCTTCCCAAGGTCAAAATAATTAAATTATATTAAAACATAATAGATAAATAAATTCAAAATGATTTAAAACATCATAAACATGGGAAGAGTAAACATTGTGATTACAAAATAACACGAAATCAGCCGTTCTACAATGTCAGATTCCCGTGGGTCACGGGTGTTTTAGCTCCAATAATAATAATCCACCAAAATAATTATTTATTGGGTAAAATAATTAGTGGATGAGGAACACGCGTGGATCACTGAGACCGTCAGAATTGCGGTTCCCTCGTTCTGCCACTAGATGCTGTTCCTACGCAGGGTCTGAGCTGTTCTTATATTTAGGAACGTTTTCACGCACAAGTACAAATTGGTAAATACCACACAATGCGTAAAATCGTTCCCACGCACGAAATACGCACAGATCTGTACGTAAGTACGGTTGATAAATGAGGCCCCTGGTTTGTCTTAGACACAAGCAAAGGGGGTCCTCAAGGAAAAAACTGTTGGGAAGCACTGCTCTAGCCCACCAGTGACAACTGTCTCTGATGTAGAGTTTTTGGTCTGTCTCAGTACACTGAAAGCAGGTACTGGAAAAGGAGTCACAACCACAGACATTTCCCTTTGCTGGTGGAAACGCCTTGGAACCAGGCTGACCCGAGCTACATGGAGTTGAGTAGGTACTGGTGGAAAAGGGCTTTTAAAGTTACTGACGGAAAACCATCTGATCGGTTTTTCCATGGAGAAACCGATCTGACCACCTAGACTAAATGTCTGGTACTGGTTCTGAAGAACCTGAAAAGCCTGTAACATGAGAACACACCTGAGACTTGGTGGACGGGGATGACGAAGGACGAGCAGGACGTCCATTCTTGACCGCGTCAGCTTCGGTTTCCTTTGTGTCGATCTGGAACAGTGATCAGGGTCAGAAACAGAACCTGGGTACAGAACTGGCCCACAGCCCGGCCATGTTTACCTTGTAGTTGTGGGCACTCAGGTACTTGAAGTGGCCGAAGCAGACGTGAGACAGGCAGACCACGATGGTGACAACCAGGACCACCAGAGTGAACATGGAGGTCGGTGTTTCAAAGCCTGATAGCAGTTAGCATTCAGTTAGCATCAGGTAAAAACAGTTAGCATCAGGTAACAGCAGTTAGCTTAAGGTAACAGCAGTTAGCAACAGTTAGTGTTAGCATTCAGTTAGCATCAGGTAACAGCAGTTAGCTTAAGGTAACAGCAGTTAGCAACAGTTAGTGTTAGCATTCAGTTAGCATCAGGTAACAGCAGTTAGCATAAGGTAACAGCAGTTAGCAACAGTTAGTGTTAGCATTCAGTTAGCATCATGTAACAGCAGTTAGCATAAGGTAACAGCAGTTAGCAACAGTTAGCTTTAGCATTCAATTAGCATCAGGTAACAGCAGTTAGCAACAGTTAGTGTTAACATTCAAACTGTATTTGTTAGTTTTCACTTAGCATAGGTTAGCACTTAGAAGCTTCCTGAAATCACCCGACATCAGGTTTCAGTTTTTCTCAAAACCAGAATCTGTCTGATCCTTTTAATCATTTTCAAAAACCAGCTTTAACCTGTTCTGGGTCACACAGAGCTGCAGCTGCTAGTAACCCTGGATTACCAGTGCTTACCTGTGCGTACAGTGGAGAAGAAGAGAAGCCAAAAGAGGCAGAGGATGGGCGCAGCTACCACCTGAGTCACAGCTCCAGAGTGGATCTTCTTGTCCAGTTTAGAGGGCAGGTAAGCATAATACATGTTGTACCTGTCCACCAGGTGTTTCAGCAGCATGTACATGAGACCTGTAGGGGACAGGTGAGCTGAGTACAGGAAGCTACCTGCTGACAGTGACACAGTGAGTGAGAAACTGACCGAAGGGGACGATGATGGGGCAGGTGATGCTGTAGGCCATCACCACAGTGAAGACGTTCATCATCCAGGCGTAAGCAGCTCCAAACTGGAACTCATAAGCTTGATGCTGCAGAGACCAAAGACACAGCTACAGCTAGAAAACTCCACCCTCTCCATCAGTATCATCCCACCGCCACCCTCTCCATCAGTAGCATCCCACCGCCACCCTCTCCATCAGTTTCTGCCTCCCTCCACCCTCTCCATCAGTAGCTGCCTCACCCTTTTGACGTTTCGGCGGTCAGCAGCGGAGCGGGCCAAGCAGAGCCGAATCATGTACATGAGCAGACCGGGGATCCTCAGCAGGTCCATGGCATTACCGATGAAGGCTGAGGCAATCACGTAGTTCACGAAGAATGCTCCGTTATCGGCCAAGAAGACACACCTGAAAAGAACATGGATCTGTTAGCAGCTAAAGGTGGAACCACCAATCAGAGGTACGGGAGGAGGCTGGTCGACACTTAGCTGCCTAACTGAACTAAAAGTAACTAAAGAAACTTACTCAAATCGGATTTTAGCATGAGCCAGGAACTTCTTATCAAACAGCCAGCGGAAGAAAACGTCCAGACTGGAAATAATGAGACAGATGGTTCAGTGACAGGAGTGGAGAACCAGAGTTCACCTGTCCAGACTCTGGTTTCCTACCTGGTGAGTCCTAGAGATGGCAACAGCAGGACCATAAAGATCAAGAAGGTATAACACTTGTGCATTGTTGTCCTGTTTTCTCCAGACCTGCAGAAACAAACAGAAGACCCAATCAGAACAAACGACCGTGGTTCTGTTGTCCTTCAGCTTAACCTTTGTGGATCATCTTCAAGGAGCAGGAACCAGCAACAGACCGGTTTAAGTCAGGATCAGATCTGGTTGGCTTCTTGTTACCCACAGATCCAAACGTGTGTTCATGATGATGTGGGAGGAAGCACGTACCTGGTCCAGTGCGCTTCAAAAAAGGCAGAGTAGTAGACGATGGTGGGCAGCAGAGCAGAGAAGGCCCAGAGCAGCAGGGTGGGGAAGAACTGAGTGATGATCGGGTTCTGTAAGGAAAATTAAGAAACAGGAGTTCAGAGCAGCAGAACACAGCTGGAGAGCGAAGATCAGGAAGCTTGATCATTCTGACATTGAGATATTCCACAGGCTTGGTCACGTTGAACTTGTCCATGGTGGAGATGATGATGGCCGGCGTGGTGAGGAAAAACAGGAGGATAAACAGGATGCAGTTGATCACAAAGCAACGGATCCACCAAGAGATCCCACCCAACGACAGGTTCTCCCTGTTAGACCACAACATGGAGAACATCAGCTGTTTTCAGAGAAGTCAGGTGGGCGGGGCTTGTTTACATACCAGCGGACGTTCTGTGGGTCAGGCGCATACGTGACGCTCCAGTTGTGAACGTGAAGGACGTCGCTAAACTGAGAGGAACGAGGCTCCTGGTGGCAACGACAGCCCTGAACCTGACAAGCGTTAAAGTCCTTCAAGATGCTGCGAAGAGGGGGCGGAGTCAGAGAGAAATACCATTAGAGGGGTGGAGTCAGAGAGGGAGACCATTAGAGGGGTGGAGTCAGAGAGCAGGGAATGAGATGAACGAAGAGCTGATCAGTTGCAACATCATTAGGGTCAAAGGTCACTTGGTCTCACTAGATAGAACAACATAAGGCTAGACTGTGTTAGTGAGCTTAAAGGCGGGGCTTACATGGCGGTCATGGCTTCATTCTGGAAAGTGACGAAGGCCATGCCCAGCGGTTTGGTGTGAACCTTTTCCTTCTCTTTCCTGTACTCCTCCTTCAGCTTGGCCTCCGTCTTGGTGTAGTAGCTGACTGCCTCCTCCTGCAGAACAAACCCAAAGCTCAACGCGCTCATCTGACCCTGAACTTAGCTTGGCTACATAAAAAACGGCATTTCTAAGAGCAGCTGAAATAAAAACCCAGTCAGCTTCACCTCCTCGCAGCCGGTGATGGCGCAGCAGCACAGGTGTCCACAGGGTTTGGGGTTGATCATGGTAGGAACGTGCTCCTTCGCCATCAGGTCTGTGAAGAACTTCTTACTGCGCTCAGTCTTCTTCCTATAAAGAAGTCACGTCTGGTCAGCTTTAGGGTCCAGAAACAAACAACGGACCAGAACCGGAAAACAAGCAGGAAGGGAACTGGGCAAAAGTTTCAGAATTCACCTCTCAGCATTCAGAGCCATCAATTTGGCCACATTATAGCAGATCCGAGCCTCCAGCACCGTGCAGTTGTCATACGCCTGCCTGCAGAACACCGAGCAAGAATTAGTGAAACCAGAACCAGAACCAGTCGGGTCTGATCAGGTCAGGAACTCACTCAAAGTGCTGCTTGATCTGACTCTCCTCAGCATACTTAGAGATGCCGGTAATGAATAAAGTGCGTTTCACCTGCAAGACAAAAAACTGGATTTAATACATTGGACCAGATTCTGTTCTGGTTCTGGTTCGACAGGTTTGGATATCTGAGCCGACCAGGTCATCCTCCTTGTAGTGCATCTTAGACGTGTGTCTCCTCATGCTGTAGACGGTCAGCAGCAGATACATGAAGGCAAACGCGGTGTGGAGCCACAGCAAGTTGGTTCTGGAGGAGACGGAGAAACGGGTTTAATTAAACCCAACCCAATGCTAAGATTCTACATGCTAAGCTAGGCTAGCATTTGAAGGCTAGGAGCCATTTCCTGCATGCAGCTCTCTTGCAGACCCTGAGCCAGACTCACCCAGACTTCAGGTTGGCTATCGTGGTGCGTCCAAAGCTGTAGGCATTGTTGTCTGGAACAAATGAAAAGATATCTGTCAGGAGACAACGTCCAGCTGCTGCTGGAGACAGTCAGGCCAAAAAGAACTAATAAAATGTCCTAATTTATTCAAAACCAGGGCAACCCATGGTCCTAACCAGGACCAGAGCTGTAGTCCTCCACCTTCCCAAAGCCCCACTGAAACAGCATCTGCTCGTCCCGGACCACGGTCCCAAATAAAACAACCAAACATCAGATCAACATCAGCTTAATAATCTCACAAAAATAAACACTGAAACAATAATTACAGCTACAATAGCAAATCTGAAAACAAGCTTGCTTTTCCATCTCCTCTAACGTTCTAACATCGTATGTCTAGAACAGACAGCTACAGTTTATAAGCTTGACCCTCCCATATTCCAGTCAGAATTGACAAAGCTCCTCAGATGAGAAGCAAAACGTCTTCAAAGAAACCAAAGAAGTCCAGTTGCCTTCATTCAAACCTCCTTTGGATTACCATGGCCTGGATGACTGAGAACCTTCAGCAGCATATTCGTGGAGATTTAAAAAAAAAAAAAACTTAATGAAGTGGTTCTCTTGCATTTGTCTTATAACCTCCACCAATAACATGTTTTGGACCAAAAGCAACTATTGGACAATCCGGCTGTCTGTCTCACCAAACCGCCGCACGTCCCTAGGTCATCCATTCATTACGCACTCGCGTCGGTATCAGGCGAACGTGGCCTAGACGATAGGCGACGGAAGGCATGAGAGTTCCATGACCGTGTTTGTGTTTAAAAGCTAGCTTGTTCTGTAGATTTGCCATTGCAGCTTTAAGCAACAGGATCAAAGTTATCAGATGTGATTTATTAAACATAAGATCTCTCTCATCTAAGTCTTTGTTAGTGAACAAGTCGATAAACGAGCCTGATCTCAACCATTAGGTCTGTCTGTTCTACGACTCAATAGATGCTTCAGTCCAATCACATGGTTCCTTTATTTAGTTCAGATGTTGAACAGCAGGAACAATCGGCTGGTTAGCTCTGACCCAGGCTGGTTTCCATCAGGACAGCAGCATCACTTCTCTACTGATCCACAGTGACAACATGAAGAACTGATCAGATCTACCATCACACCAGCCACAGGTCTACAGGGTTCAGAGCGCCTACAGCTCTGCACCTTTACCTTCTTTGGAAGGAGGTCCAGAAGGTCCTTGGCTCAGGAATGAATCTTTAATGATAATTCTGACTAAAACCAGTCAGATGCAAAGGAAGAACACCATGAGAGGGATCCTGTAGATGCACGCCGATGTAAAGTTTGAGGTTTGCTCAGCTGCAACTCTTACCCAGCAGGTCTCCAGAGAAGTTCACAGGCAGAATGATCCCGACAGAGAGAACTCCAACGACCACCAGAAGGCCAATGATGTGTCGCTGGAAGGACAGGTAGTGCACAGCGTCCTCGCCACACTTCTCACGAATCTCCTCGTCCCTGCAGCAGGAAGTCAGAGGTCCACAAAGATCAGAACCTTCATGGAACTTTGCTGTAGAATCTTTACAGGCTGGAAAGTCTGCAGACTTTTGGAGCATCTGGATTTATTTTCATAAAGCAGAGAGAAGCTGAAACATCTGGGAAGTTCATACTCACTTTATTCTGAAAATGGCCGTGAGCCACGAACAAAAGCCCTGAAAGAAAACATGAAGACTCTGAAACAACAGCTGAAGAGAAGGAAACCGTTACAGAGTCTCGGCAGGGAGGGTGGAGCTTAGTCTACTGGGGTGTGGCCTCAGAAGAGAGGGTGGGGCTTGGTCTACTGGGGGTGGGGCCTCAATGGGGAGGGTGGGGCCTAGGCTACCAGTGCCTTGGCTGAGAAGGTGGAGTCTAAGTTACAGGATCAGGGCCTTGACGAGGAGGGTGGGGCTTAGGCTGAGGGGTGGAGCATATGCTATTAGGGCGGGGCCTCGGCTGAGAGGGTGGAAGAACATCTGAGGAAGTGCCTTACGTTGTCTCTCTGGTCGAAGTCGACAGAACTAGATACCGAGGTGAGACGTTCGTAACGGTCCGGAGTCTCTGAGTGCATCGCTGAGGCAACGCTGTGGAGAAACAGGAAGGAGACAGTTAGCATGTAGTCACTCTGACCTTTGACCTCTGTGCTCTTAGACAC
This sequence comes from Aphyosemion australe, assembly GCA_006937985.1. Classification (NCBI taxonomy): domain Eukaryota; kingdom Metazoa; phylum Chordata; class Actinopteri; order Cyprinodontiformes; family Nothobranchiidae; genus Aphyosemion; species Aphyosemion australe. The sequence goes on along the minus strand of SSNS01000290.1, from coordinate 168,825 downwards.
TGACTGCATCGGGGCCTAACAAAACTGGACCACCTCTGCTGAAACAGTGTTTTCATCCCAAACCTCGCCTGGTTCTGGAGGTTCTTCAGACCAGTTCCAGAGTTCCTCTCAGGCTTACAGGCGTCAGCCAATCATAAGGAAGCTGCTTGATTTCGTCAGTCTGAACAGCTGCTGGTTCTAGCTGGGTTCTACCACGTCACACGGGTCACAACACCCTGAGCTACAAACACAAGCAGCCCGTTACCTTTTCACCGGCTCATAGTTGTCTCTGTCACGTCTTCGGCTGAGTTAGACATGGAAACAAGCGTTAGCATTTGTTAGCATCCACCGTTAGCCACAAACGTGTGACTACAAACACACAAGATCCAGATTAGCATCGACACGGAACCAAGCTAAAACGGTTCACAGAAAACAGGACTCAGTGAGGAGAGCAGCAGGGAGGGGTGTTAGTGCACCAATCAGAGAGCAGAACCCTGAAGGTCTGAGGCAAATCAAACATACTAGTCCTGCTCCTCCAGGTGGACGAAACGCCTCCTCAGTCTACATGGAGGAAAATGGGACAACAAAGAGGGAGAGGGAAGGAAAACGTCATCACAGAGAAGGGGTGGGGGGTCTTATCCAAACATCTAAGCTTTTAATGGTTGTTCTAGTTCATGGACAACCAGTCCTGGTCCTGGAGGCTCATTTCCAGCATGTTTTGGTTGTTTTTCTGCTCCAACACACCTGATTCAGTGGCTGGTTCACCTGCTGATTAAAAGCAGGTGTGTTAGAGCAGAAGAACCTCTAGAACCTGCTGGATACTGGACCTCCAGGACCTGGACTGATCCTCTCTGTTCTAATTTTTATATTTTTGTGACACCCTCAGGCCCCCCCCCCCCATGTGGCAGCTGATCATGGACTTCCTGTCTCTGAACTCAGACAGCCAAACCGGACCAAACCGACCCTAAGGTTCTGAGACAGCTGGGATCGGACCAAGAGCAGCATCGGTTTCTACAGAGACGTTCTGAACGGGTCCAACAGGTCACCCATCTCTGATCCACGCTGACGACCTAAACAGACCCAACAGGTAGAACTCCAGCAGAATCGGACCTCTGAGTCCAAACATGATCGGGTTCTAATCTAATGAGGTTCTTCATTTATAATAAGGTTCTGGTTCTGAATGAAGACTATCTCAGTCTTTGTTTATTTCATATGATCAGATTCTAAAAATTAGCAGAACATCTGAAAACACATGAACCTGGTTCCTCTTCCAGAAACACTTAACCCAGTTTGGGTTAGTCAGAACCAGACATATCTAGGGACTGAGTATTGATCTGCTGAGTCAGAACCAAAGTCCTGTTCATTAGAACCAGAACCTGATGATCTAGGAGCAGCGTTACATCTCTGTAGAACTGGACCCAGTTTGAACACTTGACATGTTGCTCCTGGACTTCTGGCCACAAGGGGGCAGCGATCAGAGACTAATGTCAGCCCCATCTGACCAGGTGAGCGGTGTTACCTGTCTGCGTCCGTGACCAGCGCCAGGCGGCCATAGTCCCAGGCCACCTTCCTCAGGATGGAGAAGACAAACAGCAGCACCTGGAGGAGGAAGTGAATCAACCCGATCAGAACATTTCTCCTCATCTGTGAAACGCAGTGCATGCTGAGAGCTGTGCTGCTGATGACGACTCACCAGGAAGCACATGAAGTCGAGGGCGAGCACGGTGGGCACGCCTCCAAACGGCAGGCCCTGCAGCACCGTGCTGCGGATCCGGGCCGAGTAACAGTAGACTTTTGACCCGTTGATGGTCTGGCAGTTCTGACCGCTGCAGGCCTGGCTGAAGACCTCCATGGTGACCAGGGGCGATCTGAGCATGCTCACTGCCCCGCCTCCGCTGGGAATCTGAGGAAGAAACAAAGATTCATCATCTGGGACAGAACACCAGAGTCAACAGCAAAACTGCCACTGACCCACTTCTCTGACATCAGAACCCAAAACAAACTAAAGGTCACACAATTCTACAGAACCGCGCCCGCAAGACTGTTCACAGCTGGCTGTCTCTCTCCAGAACCACCCGGTACATCAATAACAGATTAGCTCCATGATTCTGGTCCCATTGGGCTGAAGTCCTGCTGAGAGATTTAGTGCAAAGAACTTCATGAACATGTTTTGTATCGACCATAAAACGTTTGTAACAAGAAAATCACATTATGTTCTCTTAAATGTTGAATTTTTCAAAAGACAGATTTAAATCAGATTTCAATGTGACTGATGGGAGCGTCTGATTGGCTGCTGGCTGAACTCTGACCCTCCTCTAGGTGGGGACGTGTCGTCTCTACACTAGAATGATCCACAGCAGACGATCCCATCTAGACTACTCTTCCCAGCATGCCCTGGGCTGCTTCCTGCTGCTCTGTGACCCACTGATCCTGTTACCACGACGACAGCTCCTGACCCAGTTTTTTCCACCTCGTAAGCTGCTGGGCGATGGTGATGGCACTCTGGCTGATGATGTCATAGTTACATCACACGGTCTGAGATCAAAAACAAGCGTCATGTTTTCATGGAGACGCAGATTTTGGATGGTTCTGATTCCGTGGACAGATCCGATCTTTCAACAGTGGCAGAACACAACCTGCACATGGGTCCTGTTCTGACACCAGGAGCTTCTGATGGGATGAAGCTCGACCCGATCCGACCGTGTCAGAAACGTCTGTTTTCATTTGAACCATGACCCAGTTCCAAACCATCCAGGTTTTCCTGAGTGGAATGTTGTAGGCCAGATCCGATCCAGAACCCCTGATCCATTTCAGAAGTTCTGATCCCATCTTTTCAGAAAAATGGTTCTGATTCGGTTTCCAGAGTCTGATGTTCTGAATGAGTTTATTTTAGTTACAGTTACAAATAAAAACTAGAGATGAATATAATCCGTTTTTTGGGGTCCTTGAACTCACCACGGCTAAGCGCTGGGTTTTTCCTTCAGAACCAGAATTTTAACCTAGATGATAAATAAATTCTGTTCTGTCCATTCCAGTTCCACCAGTTAGGTCCCTCTAGTCAACCTTCTGTCTGTTGCCATGGCGCAGCAGCTAAACAGGTCGGGTCAAAACGGGCCCCCAGCCCCATCTGATCAGAAACTCCTTAGAGTCAAACCCGAGTCCGTCTGCAGCCCCCAGATAACGAGACGGGCTTGTTATCAGAACCACTCCGACAGGAAG
>SSNS01000290.1:137446-156972 GCA_006937985.1 Aphyosemion australe | reverse complement strand
CAGCAGTTCTCTTCTTGTGGTGCAGTAATGACACTCAGCTTTATTTAACGTCCTGCTGTAATAAGCAATGACCCTCTCACCTTCAGCCGTTTTCTGTGCCAGCACAGCACCAATCCCCACGTTGCTGGCATCTGTGTCCAGGATGAAAGGCAAGGTAGGGTCAGGTGGAAAAAGCACTGGTGCCCCCACCAAGGCTCCTCGCAGTGAGTCAAAAGCTGTCTGGCACTCCCCTGTCCACATAAATCCAACCCCTTTCTTCAGCAGGCCGAAAAGAGGGGCGGCTATGCAGGAGAACCCTTTGATGAACTTCCTGTAGTACGAGGCCAAGCCCAGGAAGCTTTTTAGTTCCTGTACAGTCCCCGGGCTGGGCCAATCTCGGACTGACTGTACTTTGTCCTCAGCGGTACTCACTCCCCCGCCCCCCACTCTGTGTCCCAGAAAAGTCACTTCTCGCTGCATAAAGGAGCACTTTTGGGGGTGGAGTTTGAGTCCAGCTGCCTCGACTCTTGCTAGAACACCTCGGAGGGCTTCAAAAGCTTCCACAAAAGAGGTGCCATGTACTAAGATGTCATCTAGGTACACCACACACTCAGATCGTGGCACCCCAGAAAGGACTTTGTCCATCAGCCTCTCAAATGTGGCAGGTGCATTGCATAGGCCAAATGGAAGGACTTTAAACTGCCACAGCCCCCCACTGGTCACAAAAGCAGTCTTGGGTTTCGCCCCGGGGGCCAGGGGGACCTGCCAGTATCCGCTCCGTAAATCCAGGGAGGAAAACCAAGAGGACCCTGCTACTGCATCTAATGTCTCATCGATGCGTGGGAGGGGGTAAGAGTCTTTCTTTGTTACCTGGTTCAGAGGTCTGAAATCCACACACAGCCGCCATTCGTCCTTTTTCTTTTTTTGAACCATAACAATGGGTGCAGCCCAGGGGCTGGAGGATGGTTCAATAATCCCAGCCTGTTGCATCTGAAGTAGGGCTTTCTCTGCAGGAGCTTGTCTTGCCAGGGGGAGGCGTCTTGGTCTCATCCGAATGGGTTGTGCCTCCCCTGTGTCTATGTCATGGTGTATGAGATCAGTGAGTCCTACATCATCCTCTGACAGGGAGAAACAGTCTCTATATTCTGTGAGGAGCTGCCAGAGGGCTCCTTGCTCATCACGAGACAGTCCACTACAGTTCCTCTGCCAGACATCCTCCACCACTGCAAATTTGTCATCTTCAGTCAGGGATGCACCTAGGTCAACATGTGGTGGAGTGGGGGACGCACTATATGTCGCAGCCACACAAAGTTCTGTCCTCATCCTCCCATCTGAGGAATCACAGGCTATGGGGTGACCCACTGGGGTTGGGTGTCTCGTGAGTTGAATAGTTTGCCCATTAGCCAGACCAAGGGTGCCATTTTTCACATTGACAACACATTCCAGCATGCACAGCACATCCAAACCCAAAACACAGACCTCGAGATCAACAACCCAGACGCGGCAGCTGATTGGTTTTCCTCCCACCCCCATAGTCACATAAGCTTCCCCCAGCATAGGGGCTCTTTCACCAGTAATAGTCTGAAGTTTAGTTATGGTTGGAGTGACAGTTGTCTCATCTCCCAAGATGTCAGGCCTCACAAGAGTCGCTGAAGAGCCTGTGTCTACCAGAGCTGAGCAGGTCACCCCATTAACGACAATAGGTGCGTACCAGCAGTCCCCGAGCCCAGTCCGGCCCAGGAAAACATCATCCTCAACCCGGCTATCAGTACAAACAACCGGCTGGGCCAGAGTTGGTTCATGTTCTTGCTGGACACATAAGTGAGGTTGACAGGGTCGGGACTGAGAAAAAGGGTGCCGCGTAGTCCCGTCTAGGCGGACCCTGAGGTGTTTCCCTGGTTCTTGGTGTTTTGTGGGCAGTCACGAACCAAGTGTCCAGGTTGTCCACAACCCCAACAGGCCCTCTGACGTGCCCTAGGGCGCCGTTCCTCTTGTATTGTTGCTGCCTGGACCAGTTGGGAAAGCTCTTCAGCCCAGGCGGGTTTAGCCACATCCCGCTCAGCCACCACAGCGGCTCTCACTCGAGGCGGTCCTACCCCAGCTGCGCCCAGCAATTCTCGCTCAGTTGCAAGCTCCACAGCTTCCTGCAGGGACTTTGGGTGGGCTAAAAGAGTCTGGACACGGAGCTCATTGGGCAGCAGCGCTTGGAGAAAATGGTCACGTGCCAGTTCGCTCTGGATGTCAGGGGGCATGTGGATGTAAGTGCGATGTACTAGACCTTCAATGTCATTGGCGAGGTCCCTCAGAGACTCCCCTGTGTTTCGTTGTCGGCTACAGAGCTCAGAGCGCAGCAGGCTAGGAGTCGAGCATAGTCCAAAGCGCCGCTTGAGAGCCCCCACCAAAGCAGCATAGTCATTCCTGTTCTCCGGGCTCAACAGGAGTAGGCTGGATAGAGCATCCCCAGTCAGACACATGGCCAGTTGTAAGGCTTTTTCGGCAGCCGACCACTGCCTAGCCTGTGCTAATAGTTCAAACTGAGCATGGAAGGCCTCCCAGTTAGTTTTACCGTCATATTTAGGTGTTTTCACTGGCGAGGTGAGGGTAACAGGCCGCGTATCCACACATTCACGTAGCTCTGATGCACACTCTTCTCCCACCTGCTGCCGTCGGCCCAGACCCGCTTCAGTTGCCATCCTGGCCGCTGTACTCCTGATCTTCTCCCGGTGGTCTGCTAAAGTCCACGCTCCAGCTCCTCTACGGCGTGTTGCTTCCGCTGCATCCTCCTCCCGCTTCACTTTAGAGGTATCAAATGGCAACATGTTGCTCCGACAACTTCCCCGAGCACAAAAGAGGCTTCCAAGTTAACTTCTGACACCAGTGTGATGTTTCCAAAAGTGAAGAACCAGGCCGTTTTAGTTTTCTGGCTTTTATTTTACTCTTCAACCAAGGAACAGCTCGGCCTCAACATAACTGGGAAATTACCCCTCTATTAACCCCAACACCGCCAGGCAACAAAAACTAATAAACAGCTCCACCTGCTGGCAAGGAGGCTCCTTCACATACAACAAACATTTCCAACCCAGAAAGCCCAACTCAAACAGAACATGTACACAGATCCCAAATGTAAACTGCAACTGACACAAAATGGAATCTCAGTCCGTTACACTACCCCCCCCCATCCAAGACCCTCGTCCCCGAGGGTAACAAAGTCCTTTAGGTACTGTGGAGGTCTGCGGTGCCTCCTCGGGCGTGGTTTGGGTCCAGTTGGGGAGGCAGTGGGTAAATGAAGGGGTTGCAGTGGAGGGGAAGTACTCCCAGGAGGGTCACTTCCTCTGTTTCGTGTAGGGGACCTTACACAGGGTGGTTCCGAAGAAATCCATGGACTCCCTGACTGTAACAGCGAACTTCTCAAACCAGGGCACCCCCCCTCCCCAGTCACGCTTGGTTGTGCACTACAGCCCCTGTAGGGTGCCAGTCTGTCACGATGTAGGGCAACTTTTCTTCCTCTGAAGGGCAACTGCACCCTATACACAACCTCTCCAAGTCTCTGTAATATTTCAGCTGGTCCCACCCACTTGCTGTCAAGCTTAGGGCAGCGGCCTTTTTTCCTCTGGGGGCTGTACACCCAAACTAATTCACCCACAACAAAGTCACGTCCTTTGGAATGCAGATCATAGTTCCTCTTCTGTCTTGCTCCTGCTGACAGCAACTGGTTCCGTGCAAACTCATGGGCTGTTTCCAACCGGTCTTGTAGCTTCCTCGCGTAGTCTGGTCCCGGTGGAAGTTCAGGGTTGTCAGGAGGCCTCCCAACCATCATCTCACCCGGTGTTCGAAGTTCCCTTCCAAGCATCAGGAGGGCAGGGGAACAAGAAGTGGACTCCTGGACTGAGGACCTGTAAGCCATCAATACTAGGGGAACATGTGTATCCCAGTCCCGTTGGTGTTTTGCAGTCACTATGGCCAGTTGTTCAGCCAGGGTGCGATTGAATCGTTCCACCAAGCCATCACTTTGTGGATGCAGAGGTGTGGTTCTGGTTTTGTGAGAACCCAGTTTGTCACACATGATGGCAAATGTTCTGGACTCAAAATTTCTTCCCTGATCTGTGTGGATGATTTCAGGGGTTCCAAATCTACTAAACATCCCCTCCACCAATGCATCCACAATGGTTTCTGCCTCTTGGTCTGGGAGACAGTAGGCTTCAGGCCACTTTGTAAAATAATCCATTGCAGTGAGGATGAACCGATTCCCCCTGTCAGATCTGGGAAAAGGGCCAAGTACATCAATCCCTACTCTCTCCATGGGGTAGCCAGCAGGAAACTGCTGGAGTTGAGCATGTGACCGGCCTCCAGGTCCCTTCCTGGAAGTGCAGCTGTCACAATTCCTGCAGAAGTCCTCCACATCCCTTCGACTCTGACCCCAGTAGAAACCCTGTCGCAGGCGTCGAAGGGTCCTGGAGACACCAAAGTGGCCACTGCCAGGTGTACCATGCATTGCACGCAATACAGTCTCTCGCAAGATTTTTGGCACAACCACCTGCCATTTTTTTTCCCCAGAAGCAGGTTCTATCCAGCCCTTTTGTAGAATTCCATCACATAGACGTAGGGAGTCGAAAGACGACCAAAGTCCCTTTGTAGCACGGGAAAACAAAGCAACCTCTTCCCAGGTTGGTCTCTGGCCACTCTTTATCCATGTGAGGGCTGGTCTGATGTCCGGGTCCTCTTCCTGTTTGCGCATCCACACTGCTGTGTCCACAGCCGGAAGGTTGACTGTTGTCTGTGGGTCCTCAGAGTCTATGGCTGCGCACTTAACTTCAGGGGGCTGCCACTGATCATCCCGGGCCTCTTTCTTTTCACAGAATCTGCAGCCATCTGTGGCACATGGTCGCCGGGACAGAGCATCTGCATTCTTGTGTTGTGCCCCTGCCCTGTGAGTCACATCAAAGTCGTATGCCTGAAGCTCCTCAATCCAACGAGCCAGCTGGCCCTCAGGCTCACGGAAGGACATTAGCCATTGCAAGGCAGCATGATCAGTCCGGACCATGAAATGCAGCCCCCCCAGGTAGTACCTGAAATGGCGGATCGCGCTGACTACAGCCAGCAGTTCTCTTCTTGTGGTGCAGTAATGACACTCAGCTTTATTTAACGTCCTGCTGTAATAAGCAATGACCCTCTCACCTTCAGCCGTTTTCTGTGCCAGCACAGCACCAATCCCCACGTTGCTGGCATCTGTGTCCAGGATGAAAGGCAAGGTAGGGTCAGGTGGAAAAAGCACTGGTGCCCCCACCAAGGCTCCTCGCAGTGAGTCAAAAGCTGTCTGGCACTCCCCTGTCCACATAAATCCAACCCCTTTCTTCAGCAGGCCGAAAAGAGGGGCGGCTATGCAGGAGAACCCTTTGATGAACTTCCTGTAGTACGAGGCCAAGCCCAGGAAGCTTTTTAGTTCCTGTACAGTCCCCGGGCTGGGCCAATCTCGGACTGACTGTACTTTGTCCTCAGCGGTACTCACTCCCCCGCCCCCCACTCTGTGTCCCAGAAAAGTCACTTCTCGCTGCATAAAGGAGCACTTTTGGGGGTGGAGTTTGAGTCCAGCTGCCTCGACTCTTGCTAGAACACCTCGGAGGGCTTCAAAAGCTTCCACAAAAGAGGTGCCATGTACTAAGATGTCATCTAGGTACACCACACACTCAGATCGTGGCACCCCAGAAAGGACTTTGTCCATCAGCCTCTCAAATGTGGCAGGTGCATTGCATAGGCCAAATGGAAGGACTTTAAACTGCCACAGCCCCCCACTGGTCACAAAAGCAGTCTTGGGTTTCGCCCCGGGGGCCAGGGGGACCTGCCAGTATCCGCTCCGTAAATCCAGGGAGGAAAACCAAGAGGACCCTGCTACTGCATCTAATGTCTCATCGATGCGTGGGAGGGGGTAAGAGTCTTTCTTTGTTACCTGGTTCAGAGGTCTGAAATCCACACACAGCCGCCATTCGTCCTTTTTCTTTTTTTGAACCATAACAATGGGTGCAGCCCAGGGGCTGGAGGATGGTTCAATAATCCCAGCCTGTTGCATCTGAAGTAGGGCTTTCTCTGCAGGAGCTTGTCTTGCCAGGGGGAGGCGTCTTGGTCTCATCCGAATGGGTTGTGCCTCCCCTGTGTCTATGTCATGGTGTATGAGATCAGTGAGTCCTACATCATCCTCTGACAGGGAGAAACAGTCTCTATATTCTGTGAGGAGCTGCCAGAGGGCTCCTTGCTCATCACGAGACAGTCCACTACAGTTCCTCTGCCAGACATCCTCCACCACTGCAAATTTGTCATCTTCAGTCAGGGATGCACCTAGGTCAACATGTGGTGGAGTGGGGGACGCACTATATGTCGCAGCCACACAAAGTTCTGTCCTCATCCTCCCATCTGAGGAATCACAGGCTATGGGGTGACCCACTGGGGTTGGGTGTCTCGTGAGTTGAATAGTTTGCCCATTAGCCAGACCAAGGGTGCCATTTTTCACATTGACAACACATTCCAGCATGCACAGCACATCCAAACCCAAAACACAGACCTCGAGATCAACAACCCAGACGCGGCAGCTGATTGGTTTTCCTCCCACCCCCATAGTCACATAAGCTTCCCCCAGCATAGGGGCTCTTTCACCAGTAATAGTCTGAAGTTTAGTTATGGTTGGAGTGACAGTTGTCTCATCTCCCAAGATGTCAGGCCTCACAAGAGTCGCTGAAGAGCCTGTGTCTACCAGAGCTGAGCAGGTCACCCCATTAACGACAATAGGTGCGTACCAGCAGTCCCCGAGCCCAGTCCGGCCCAGGAAAACATCATCCTCAACCCGGCTATCAGTACAAACAACCGGCTGGGCCAGAGTTGGTTCATGTTCTTGCTGGACACATAAGTGAGGTTGACAGGGTCGGGACTGAGAAAAAGGGTGCCGCGTAGTCCCGTCTAGGCGGACCCTGAGGTGTTTCCCTGGTTCTTGGTGTTTTGTGGGCAGTCACGAACCAAGTGTCCAGGTTGTCCACAACCCCAACAGGCCCTCTGACGTGCCCTAGGGCGCCGTTCCTCTTGTATTGTTGCTGCCTGGACCAGTTGGGAAAGCTCTTCAGCCCAGGCGGGTTTAGCCACATCCCGCTCAGCCACCACAGCGGCTCTCACTCGAGGCGGTCCTACCCCAGCTGCGCCCAGCAATTCTCGCTCAGTTGCAAGCTCCACAGCTTCCTGCAGGGACTTTGGGTGGGCTAAAAGAGTCTGGACACGGAGCTCATTGGGCAGCAGCGCTTGGAGAAAATGGTCACGTGCCAGTTCGCTCTGGATGTCAGGGGGCATGTGGATGTAAGTGCGATGTACTAGACCTTCAATGTCATTGGCGAGGTCCCTCAGAGACTCCCCTGTGTTTCGTTGTCGGCTACAGAGCTCAGAGCGCAGCAGGCTAGGAGTCGAGCATAGTCCAAAGCGCCGCTTGAGAGCCCCCACCAAAGCAGCATAGTCATTCCTGTTCTCCGGGCTCAACAGGAGTAGGCTGGATAGAGCATCCCCAGTCAGACACATGGCCAGTTGTAAGGCTTTTTCGGCAGCCGACCACTGCCTAGCCTGTGCTAATAGTTCAAACTGAGCATGGAAGGCCTCCCAGTTAGTTTTACCGTCATATTTAGGTGTTTTCACTGGCGAGGTGAGGGTAACAGGCCGCGTATCCACACATTCACGTAGCTCTGATGCACACTCTTCTCCCACCTGCTGCCGTCGGCCCAGACCCGCTTCAGTTGCCATCCTGGCCGCTGTACTCCTGATCTTCTCCCGGTGGTCTGCTAAAGTCCACGCTCCAGCTCCTCTACGGCGTGTTGCTTCCGCTGCATCCTCCTCCCGCTTCACTTTAGAGGTATCAAATGGCAACATGTTGCTCCGACAACTTCCCCGAGCACAAAAGAGGCTTCCAAGTTAACTTCTGACACCAGTGTGATGTTTCCAAAAGTGAAGAACCAGGCCGTTTTAGTTTTCTGGCTTTTATTTTACTCTTCAACCAAGGAACAGCTCGGCCTCAACATAACTGGGAAATTACCCCTCTATTAACCCCAACACCGCCAGGCAACAAAAACTAATAAACAGCTCCACCTGCTGGCAAGGAGGCTCCTTCACATACAACAAACATTTCCAACCCAGAAAGCCCAACTCAAACAGAACATGTACACAGATCCCAAATGTAAACTGCAACTGACACAAAATGGAATCTCAGTCCGTTACAATATTGTGATCGACTGTGTCAAAAGCAGCACTGAGGTCCAACAAGACCAGAACAGACACAAGATCCTTATCTGAGGCCGTGAGAATATCATTTGTAACTTTCACTAATGCGGTTTCAGTGCTGTGATGCTCTCTAAAACCTGACTGAAATTCCTCAAACAGATCATTAGTTTTTAGATGCTCACATACTCGATTGGCCACAATTTTCTCAAGGACTTTAGATAAAAATGGGAGATTAGATATTGGTCTATAATTCATTAGGTCATCTGGATCCAGAGAAGGTTTCTTAAGTAGAGGTTTAATTACAGCAACCTTAAACTCCTGCGGTACGTATCCATTTACTAAGGATAGGTTAATTATATCTAAAATGGGGGCAGTAACCAAAGGAAATGCTTCTTTAAATAATTTGGTTGGGATTGGGTCTAAAATACAAGTTGAAGGTTTAGATGAAGCTAATATTTTTGATAACTCTGAAAGCTCAACTGCATCAAAACAGTTCAAACACAGATGAGGTTCTACAGTTACCTCAGATGCTGCCTCACTTACTGAGGAAGAAGAAGTCGTGTTGGGGAGGATGCTGATGATTTTGTTTCTAATAGAATCTATTTTATTAGTGAAGAATTCCATAAAGTCGTTGCTGCTGAAGGCTAAGGGAATAGCTGGCTCAGAGCTATGATTCTGTGTAAGTTTAGCAACTGTACTGAAAAGAAATTTAGGATTATTCTTATTCTCCTCAATTAGTGACGAATAATATGCAGTTCTAGCTTGTCGAAGCTTATTTTTATAAAGCACTAGACTATTTTTCCAGGATAAGTAGAACTCTTCCCGGTGTGTAGAGCGCCATGTTCTCTCCAATTTTCTAGAGGTTTGTTTTAAAGTACGCAGTTCAGAATTAAACCAGGGAGCCAACTTCCTGTGCTTAATGACCTTCTTTTTTAAAGGGGCAACATTGTCTAATGCCACACGTAAAGAGGAAGTAACACTATGAACTAGACCGTCAATTTGTGAAGGGCTAGAAATGAAATAGTTGCCCTCTGCTAAGTTACACTGAGATTCTGAAGACAGTAAAGATGGAACAGCTGCTTTAAAGTTTGCTACAGCGTTATCAGATAANCTACCCCCCCCCATCCAAGACCCTCGTCCCCGAGGGTAACAAAGTCCTTTAGGTACTGTGGAGGTCTGCGGTGCCTCCTCGGGCGTGGTTTGGGTCCAGTTGGGGAGGCAGTGGGTAAATGAAGGGGTTGCAGTGGAGGGGAAGTACTCCCAGGAGGGTCACTTCCTCTGTTTCGTGTAGGGGACCTTACACAGGGTGGTTCCGAAGAAATCCATGGACTCCCTGACTGTAACAGCGAACTTCTAACCAACTTCAAACCAGGGCACCCCCCCTCCCCAGTCACGCTTGGTTGTGCACTACAGCCCCTGTAGGGTGCCAGTCTGTCACGATGTAGGGCAACTTTTCTTCCTCTGAAGGGCAACTGCACCCTATACACAACCTCTCCAAGTCTCTGTAATATTTCAGCTGGTCCCACCCACTTGCTGTCAAGCTTAGGGCAGCGGCCTTTTTTCCTCTGGGGGCTGTACACCCGAACTAATTCACCCACAACAAAGTCACGTCCTTTGGAATGCAGATCATAGTTCCTCTTCTGTCTTGCTCCTGCTGACAGCAACTGGTTCCGTGCAAACTCATGGGCTGTTTCCAACCGGTCTTGTAGCTTCCTCGCGTAGTCTGGTGGAAGTTCAGGGTTGTCAGGAGGCCTCCCAACCATCATCTCACCCGGTGTTCGAAGTTCCCTTCCAAGCATCAGGAGGGCAGGGGAACAAGAAGTGGACTCCTGGACTGAGGACCTGTAAGCCATCAATACTAGGGGAACATGTGTATCCCAGTCCCGTTGGTGTTTTGCAGTCACTATGGCCAGTTGTTCAGCCAGGGTGCGATTGAATCGTTCCACCAAGCCATCACTTTGTGGATGCAGAGGTGTGGTTCTGGTTTTGTGAGAACCCAGTTTGTCACACATGATGGCAAATGTTCTGGACTCAAAATTTCTTCCCTGATCTGTGTGGATGATTTCAGGGGTTCCAAATCTACTAAACATCCCCTCCACCAATGCATCCACAATGGTTTCTGCCTCTTGGTCTGGGAGACAGTAGGCTTCAGGCCACTTTGTAAAATAATCCATTGCAGTGAGGATGAACCGATTCCCCCTGTCAGATCTGGGAAAAGGGCCAAGTACATCAATCCCTACTCTCTCCATGGGGTAGCCAGCAGGAAACTGCTGGAGTTGAGCATGTGACCGGCCTCCAGGTCCCTTCCTGGAAGTGCAGCTGTCACAATTCCTGCAGAAGTCCTCCACATCCCTTCGACTCTGACCCCAGTAGAAACCCTGTCGCAGGCGTCGAAGGGTCCTGGAGACACCAAAGTGGCCACTGCCAGGTGTACCATGCATTGCACGCAATACAGTCTCTCGCAAGATTTTTGGCACAACCACCTGCCATTTTTTTTCCCCAGAAGCAGGTTCTATCCAGCCCTTTTGTAGAATTCCATCACATAGACGTAGGGAGTCGAAAGACGACCAAAGTCCCTTTGTAGCACGGGAAAACAAAGCAACCTCTTCCCAGGTTGGTCTCTGGCCACTCTTTATCCATGTGAGGGCTGGTCTGATGTCCGGGTCCTCTTCCTGTTTGCGCATCCACACTGCTGTGTCCACAGCCGGAAGGTTGACTGTTGTCTGTGGGTCCTCAGAGTCTATGGCTGCGCACTTAACTTCAGGGGGCTGCCACTGATCATCCCGGGCCTCTTTCTTTTCACAGAATCTGCAGCCATCTGTGGCACATGGTCGCCGGGACAGAGCATCTGCATTCTTGTGTTGTGCCCCTGCCCTGTGAGTCACATCAAAGTCGTATGCCTGAAGCTCCTCAATCCAACGAGCCAGCTGGCCCTCAGGCTCACGGAAGGACATTAGCCATTGCAAGGCAGCATGATCAGTCCGGACCATGAAATGCAGCCCCCCCAGGTAGTACCTGAAATGGCGGATCGCGCTGACTACAGCCAGCAGTTCTCTTCTTGTGGTGCAGTAATGACACTCAGCTTTATTTAACGTCCTGCTGTAATAAGCAATGACCCTCTCACCTTCAGCCGTTTTCTGTGCCAGCACAGCACCAATCCCCACGTTGCTGGCATCTGTGTCCAGGATGAAAGGCAAGGTAGGGTCAGGTGGAAAAAGCACTGGTGCCCCCACCAAGGCTCCTCGCAGTGAGTCAAAAGCTGTCTGGCACTCCCCTGTCCACATAAATCCAACCCCTTTCTTCAGCAGGCCGAAAAGAGGGGCGGCTATGCAGGAGAACCCTTTGATGAACTTCCTGTAGTACGAGGCCAAGCCCAGGAAGCTTTTTAGTTCCTGTACAGTCCCCGGGCTGGGCCAATCTCGGACTGACTGTACTTTGTCCTCAGCGGTACTCACTCCCCCGCCCCCCACTCTGTGTCCCAGAAAAGTCACTTCTCGCTGCATAAAGGAGCACTTTTGGGGGTGGAGTTTGAGTCCAGCTGCCTCGACTCTTGCTAGAACACCTCGGAGGGCTTCAAAAGCTTCCACAAAAGAGGTGCCATGTACTAAGATGTCATCTAGGTACACCACACACTCAGATCGTGGCACCCCAGAAAGGACTTTGTCCATCAGCCTCTCAAATGTGGCAGGTGCATTGCATAGGCCAAATGGAAGGACTTTAAACTGCCACAGCCCCCCACTGGTCACAAAAGCAGTCTTGGGTTTCGCCCCGGGGGCCAGGGGGACCTGCCAGTATCCGCTCCGTAAATCCAGGGAGGAAAACCAAGAGGACCCTGCTACTGCATCTAATGTCTCATCGATGCGTGGGAGGGGGTAAGAGTCTTTCTTTGTTACCTGGTTCAGAGGTCTGAAATCCACACACAGCCGCCATTCGTCCTTTTTCTTTTTTTGAACCATAACAATGGGTGCAGCCCAGGGGCTGGAGGATGGTTCAATAATCCCAGCCTGTTGCATCTGAAGTAGGGCTTTCTCTGCAGGAGCTTGTCTTGCCAGGGGGAGGCGTCTTGGTCTCATCCGAATGGGTTGTGCCTCCCCTGTGTCTATGTCATGGTGTATGAGATCAGTGAGTCCTACATCATCCTCTGACAGGGAGAAACAGTCTCTATATTCTGTGAGGAGCTGCCAGAGGGCTCCTTGCTCATCACGAGACAGTCCACTACAGTTCCTCTGCCAGACATCCTCCACCACTGCAAATTTGTCATCTTCAGTCAGGGATGCACCTAGGTCAACATGTGGTGGAGTGGGGGACGCACTATATGTCGCAGCCACACAAAGTTCTGTCCTCATCCTCCCATCTGAGGAATCACAGGCTATGGGGTGACCCACTGGGGTTGGGTGTCTCGTGAGTTGAATAGTTTGCCCATTAGCCAGACCAAGGGTGCCATTTTTCACATTGACAACACATTCCAGCATGCACAGCACATCCAAACCCAAAACACAGACCTCGAGATCAACAACCCAGACGCGGCAGCTGATTGGTTTTCCTCCCACCCCCATAGTCACATAAGCTTCCCCCAGCATAGGGGCTCTTTCACCAGTAATAGTCTGAAGTTTAGTTATGGTTGGAGTGACAGTTGTCTCATCTCCCAAGATGTCAGGCCTCACAAGAGTCGCTGAAGAGCCTGTGTCTACCAGAGCTGAGCAGGTCACCCCATTAACGACAATAGGTGCGTACCAGCAGTCCCCGAGCCCAGTCCGGCCCAGGAAAACATCATCCTCAACCCGGCTATCAGTACAAACAACCGGCTGGGCCAGAGTTGGTTCATGTTCTTGCTGGACACATAAGTGAGGTTGACAGGGTCGGGACTGAGAAAAAGGGTGCCGCGTAGTCCCGTCTAGGCGGACCCTGAGGTGTTTCCCTGGTTCTTGGTGTTTTGTGGGCAGTCACGAACCAAGTGTCCAGGTTGTCCACAACCCCAACAGGCCCTCTGACGTGCCCTAGGGCGCCGTTCCTCTTGTATTGTTGCTGCCTGGACCAGTTGGGAAAGCTCTTCAGCCCAGGCGGGTTTAGCCACATCCCGCTCAGCCACCACAGCGGCTCTCACTCGAGGCGGTCCTACCCCAGCTGCGCCCAGCAATTCTCGCTCAGTTGCAAGCTCCACAGCTTCCTGCAGGGACTTTGGGTGGGCTAAAAGAGTCTGGACACGGAGCTCATTGGGCAGCAGCGCTTGGAGAAAATGGTCACGTGCCAGTTCGCTCTGGATGTCAGGGGGCATGTGGATGTAAGTGCGATGTACTAGACCTTCAATGTCATTGGCGAGGTCCCTCAGAGACTCCCCTGTGTTTCGTTGTCGGCTACAGAGCTCAGAGCGCAGCAGGCTAGGAGTCGAGCATAGTCCAAAGCGCCGCTTGAGAGCCCCCACCAAAGCAGCATAGTCATTCCTGTTCTCCGGGCTCAACAGGAGTAGGCTGGATAGAGCATCCCCAGTCAGACACATGGCCAGTTGTAAGGCTTTTTCGGCAGCCGACCACTGCCTAGCCTGTGCTAATAGTTCAAACTGAGCATGGAAGGCCTCCCAGTTAGTTTTACCGTCATATTTAGGTGTTTTCACTGGCGAGGTGAGGGTAACAGGCCGCGTATCCACACATTCACGTAGCTCTGATGCACACTCTTCTCCCACCTGCTGCCGTCGGCCCAGACCCGCTTCAGTTGCCATCCTGGCCGCTGTACTCCTGATCTTCTCCCGGTGGTCTGCTAAAGTCCACGCTCCAGCTCCTCTACGGCGTGTTGCTTCCGCTGCATCCTCCTCCCGCTTCACTTTAGAGGTATCAAATGGCAACATGTTGCTCCGACAACTTCCCCGAGCACAAAAGAGGCTTCCAAGTTAACTTCTGACACCAGTGTGATGTTTCCAAAAGTGAAGAACCAGGCCGTTTTAGTTTTCTGGCTTTTATTTTACTCTTCAACCAAGGAACAGCTCGGCCTCAACATAACTGGGAAATTACCCCTCTATTAACCCCAACACCGCCAGGCAACAAAAACTAATAAACAGCTCCACCTGCTGGCAAGGAGGCTCCTTCACATACAACAAACATTTCCAACCCAGAAAAGCCCAACTCAAACAGAACATGTACACAGATCCCAAATGTAAACTGCAACTGACACAAAATGGAATCTCAGTCCGTTACAATACATTTGACTGTAATATTGAGTTGTTGGTAAATGAAAAAGTAGCTTGAGATTTTTTTAGAGCCGACTGTTTCTAGTTCACCGTTAGCATTGTTAGCTTAATGTTAGCCTTTAGCCTTCCTTATCCGACATTAGAGTAAAACAAATAGATGCCGTGGATTCTTAGGGGTACAAGAAACAACTATAGGTTCGCTCCTTCTTTTTTAGTCGTACAATTGACTTTTTAATTATCTTTAATTTGTTTTATATTTTTGTAGTTTGGTTTATGATCATTTTATAATTTTATGACTTTACCCTTTTATTTAAAACTGCTTCAAAACCTTTTGTGTTTTCTGATTTTAATTATCTTTCATCTTTACTTTATGATGTTTTGTTTTATGATCATTTCATGACTTTATGATTTGTTTTGTTGTTCTTTGTGAAGCACTTTGTGATTTTCCTTCTGTGATAAGTGTTATATGAATAAACTTTACTAACTTACTTAATTACTACAAAACATGGCTGTGTTTTGCTGGCCGATGTCATTGCAGCATTTGCTGGCGCAGACTCATTATCAAACTGTGTTGTGATTATTTCACTGTAGAATTCTTACATACTGTACCTTTAAAATTACAATATAGTTTTAAATTGGTATTCAACTGAAACAAACTGAAAATAATTTAAAGGTACAGAAATGCTACTGTGCCAGGCCAGAAGAAAAAAGTTGAATTTTTGCTAACGTCGTTTCAGGTTTTGGGACGGCAGCCCAGGTCTACCTGGCTGAAGGTACCGTGGGCGTTAGGGAGACGCTGAGGCCTGGAACCGTGCACCAACGCAGCCAACAGCAGGGGCTCACCACCATTTTCTCAGAGGAGAAGAAAATCCTTCTTTCTCTTGACAAGCTCAACCACCAGCTTTACCGTGAGCCTTCTGCATCAACTGAGCTGCTTCATTGTTGATAATATTATAAAACTGNGTCCACATAAATCCAACCCCTTTCTTCAGCAGGCCGAAAAGAGGGGCGGCTATGCAGGAGAACCCTTTGATGAACTTCCTGTAGTACGAGGCCAAGCCCAGGAAGCTTTTTAGTTCCTGTACAGTCCCCGGGCTGGGCCAATCTCGGACTGACTGTACTTTGTCCTCAGCGGTACTCACTCCCCCGCCCCCCACTCTGTGTCCCAGAAAAGTCACTTCTCGCTGCATAAAGGAGCACTTTTGGGGGTGGAGTTTGAGTCCAGCTGCCTCGACTCTTGCTAGAACACCTCGGAGGGCTTCAAAAGCTTCCACAAAAGAGGTGCCATGTACTAAGATGTCATCTAGGTACACCACACACTCAGATCGTGGCACCCCAGAAAGGACTTTGTCCATCAGCCTCTCAAATGTGGCAGGTGCATTGCATAGGCCAAATGGAAGGACTTTAAACTGCCACAGCCCCCCACTGGTCACAAAAGCAGTCTTGGGTTTCGCCCCGGGGGCCAGGGGGACCTGCCAGTATCCGCTCCGTAAATCCAGGGAGGAAAACCAAGAGGACCCTGCTACTGCATCTAATGTCTCATCGATGCGTGGGAGGGGGTAAGAGTCTTTCTTTGTTACCTGGTTCAGAGGTCTGAAATCCACACACAGCCGCCATTCGTCCTTTTTCTTTTTTTGAACCATAACAATGGGTGCAGCCCAGGGGCTGGAGGATGGTTCAATAATCCCAGCCTGTTGCATCTGAAGTAGGGCTTTCTCTGCAGGAGCTTGTCTTGCCAGGGGGAGGCGTCTTGGTCTCATCCGAATGGGTTGTGCCTCCCCTGTGTCTATGTCATGGTGTATGAGATCAGTGAGTCCTACATCATCCTCTGACAGGGAGAAACAGTCTCTATATTCTGTGAGGAGCTGCCAGAGGGCTCCTTGCTCATCACGAGACAGTCCACTACAGTTCCTCTGCCAGACATCCTCCACCACTGCAAATTTGTCATCTTCAGTCAGGGATGCACCTAGGTCAACATGTGGTGGAGTGGGGGACGCACTATATGTCGCAGCCACACAAAGTTCTGTCCTCATCCTCCCATCTGAGGAATCACAGGCTATGGGGTGACCCACTGGGGTTGGGTGTCTCGTGAGTTGAATAGTTTGCCCATTAGCCAGACCAAGGGTGCCATTTTTCACATTGACAACACATTCCAGCATGCACAGCACATCCAAACCCAAAACACAGACCTCGAGATCAACAACCCAGACGCGGCAGCTGATTGGTTTTCCTCCCACCCCCATAGTCACATAAGCTTCCCCCAGCATAGGGGCTCTTTCACCAGTAATAGTCTGAAGTTTAGTTATGGTTGGAGTGACAGTTGTCTCATCTCCCAAGATGTCAGGCCTCACAAGAGTCGCTGAAGAGCCTGTGTCTACCAGAGCTGAGCAGGTCACCCCATTAACGACAATAGGTGCGTACCAGCAGTCCCCGAGCCCAGTCCGGCCCAGGAAAACATCATCCTCAACCCGGCTATCAGTACAAACAACCGGCTGGGCCAGAGTTGGTTCATGTTCTTGCTGGACACATAAGTGAGGTTGACAGGGTCGGGACTGAGAAAAAGGGTGCCGCGTAGTCCCGTCTAGGCGGACCCTGAGGTGTTTCCCTGGTTCTTGGTGTTTTGTGGGCAGTCACGAACCAAGTGTCCAGGTTGTCCACAACCCCAACAGGCCCTCTGACGTGCCCTAGGGCGCCGTTCCTCTTGTATTGTTGCTGCCTGGACCAGTTGGGAAAGCTCTTCAGCCCAGGCGGGTTTAGCCACATCCCGCTCAGCCACCACAGCGGCTCTCACTCGAGGCGGTCCTACCCCAGCTGCGCCCAGCAATTCTCGCTCAGTTGCAAGCTCCACAGCTTCCTGCAGGGACTTTGGGTGGGCTAAAAGAGTCTGGACACGGAGCTCATTGGGCAGCAGCGCTTGGAGAAAATGGTCACGTGCCAGTTCGCTCTGGATGTCAGGGGGCATGTGGATGTAAGTGCGATGTACTAGACCTTCAATGTCATTGGCGAGGTCCCTCAGAGACTCCCCTGTGTTTCGTTGTCGGCTACAGAGCTCAGAGCGCAGCAGGCTAGGAGTCGAGCATAGTCCAAAGCGCCGCTTGAGAGCCCCCACCAAAGCAGCATAGTCATTCCTGTTCTCCGGGCTCAACAGGAGTAGGCTGGATAGAGCATCCCCAGTCAGACACATGGCCAGTTGTAAGGCTTTTTCGGCAGCCGACCACTGCCTAGCCTGTGCTAATAGTTCAAACTGAGCATGGAAGGCCTCCCAGTTAGTTTTACCGTCATATTTAGGTGTTTTCACTGGCGAGGTGAGGGTAACAGGCCGCGTATCCACACATTCACGTAGCTCTGATGCACACTCTTCTCCCACCTGCTGCCGTCGGCCCAGACCCGCTTCAGTTGCCATCCTGGCCGCTGTACTCCTGATCTTCTCCCGGTGGTCTGCTAAAGTCCACGCTCCAGCTCCTCTACGGCGTGTTGCTTCCGCTGCATCCTCCTCCCGCTTCACTTTAGAGGTATCAAATGGCAACATGTTGCTCCGACAACTTCCCCGAGCACAAAAGAGGCTTCCAAGTTAACTTCTGACACCAGTGTGATGTTTCCAAAAGTGAAGAACCAGGCCGTTTTAGTTTTCTGGCTTTTATTTTACTCTTCAACCAAGGAACAGCTCGGCCTCAACATAACTGGGAAATTACCCCTCTATTAACCCCAACACCGCCAGGCAACAAAAACTAATAAACAGCTCCACCTGCTGGCAAGGAGGCTCCTTCACATACAACAAACATTTCCAACCCAGAAAAGCCCAACTCAAACAGAACATGTACACAGATCCCAAATGTAAACTGCAACTGACACAAAATGGAATCTCAGTCCGTTACAATATTAAACGATAGACATTTTCTATCGTACAGACGAAACATTTCGTCATATCGCACAGCCCTAATAACCTGTATAAACGAGTGTCTAATAGTGTTTTAGACATGTGTAGTCATAATTTTTGCATTTTTGTACATTTTCTTCAAAAACTCAAAATTCTGCCTAAAAACGTCAGTCGAGCGCCCTCTTCAGCTCAAAACTATCCAGCAGCGGTTTGCAAAAGAAATTTGAATCCGTCTTGTCCAATGGCTGAGACTGTACCGTGCAACGTAGCCGTGCACTAGCACGTAGCAGCGCTGCGGCTGCAGGTTATAAAAGCATCAAGGTCTCGGCCACGCCTTGTAGCAGTTGGGACTCGGAGTTAGCCTCAAGTGAGTGTTTCTGCTGTAGTTTAGCATTAGCATTGAGTCAGAGTCCTAGCATAGCTTCTAGTATTATAATTACTTAGTTTTAGTTGCCTGGCTGTTAGAGATAGTAGTTTAGTGTTTTTTACGTGTGCCTCCACCAACTTGATGGAGTTTGAACTGGATTATGCTGGGTTTAGTCCGGGAATTAGACGGAGCCCAATGACTGCTTCCTCCCCATAACGGATATTTCTGGCCCAATTTGAGGTGAGTAAGCTAAATAATTACTTTTATCAACTTCTAAAGATCACTCCCTACCTGTAATTTAGCAGCTATAATTACTATATTTATTTATAAATGCAAAGAAAGAGACGTGGTTCATTTCATTTAGCTAATATCAGTCCACACTGCCATCAGGCTCAGAGCTAGTGTTGTGTGGGATAATGTTTGTTACAGACGGTTTCAGGTTGAGTTTTTGCACCAGTTGATAATAATGCTGAGTGCTGAAGCAGATAAATACAGGAGGGACATGGAGTAGGAGAACATCCCAGCATGAAGCTTCCAGCTGCACCAGAGCCTGACCCTGTTCTAATCTCCTGTCCACCTCTAATTAGAACATATTCATGTCTGATTCTGGACACTGCGTTAGCTCTGAGAGCAGTCAGATTACTCACCAGCTATGCTATGAAGCTCATATATTGGACAGTTTGTTTTCTACGTGATCTAAGTTGCTAAACTCTCACAACAATGTGCTGTTATTTATTTTTTTCAGGCTAAATCTACCCAAGTAATCTGCTGTCAGACTGATTTAGTCATCCACAAGTCTGCACTGGTCCAGGCTAAGGTGAAGCCTTGCAGGTGTAGCAGAGGTGAGTTATTTTTTAATCATCTATCTTTCATTACCTTCT
>SSNS01000290.1:3838-133844 GCA_006937985.1 Aphyosemion australe | reverse complement strand
ACATTTTCACTGATAAAATGTTGTCTTTCTAGTTTTGTTTTGGTTCAAATTAAATGACATATTCAGAACATGCAGAGACACTAAATTATATTTCAGTTCCTGTTTGATTTATTTAGACGTCAATAGAATGTTTCTATTTTTGTTCAATTAATATTTTAGTTTAAAACTGAGATCTTTCATTCATCCCAAAAGAGTTATATAATGTTACACATTTAAGTTTTGCTTTACCTCATGGTAACTATAATATGTAAAAGAATAACATGATAGGAACTGTTCTCACATCACACCCTAGTCACAGGCATCTCAAGGGAGTAAAAACTAACTTTCTTTGAAGTAAGAAAGGTTCTTATGCTGAAAACGCTGCAATGTAACATGTGTTAGTGTATTATGGCTAATGCTTCAATTTCATCAACGTTAACCACAGTATGAAATAAGGTGTGTGTACCTGGAGTCCGTGGTGAAGTGATGACTCTCACTGCACAAGCGGGAGCTGGAAGTTGGAGTCCAGCTTTGTGTCCTTAGCCAAAGGTCGAGTCTCTCTGGATCACCTAGAGGAAAACTTCACACAAAAATATATAATAGAATAAATAATAATTATACTTGATGAACACCTAGGTTTTAGGCACTAGTAAAATAATAGCTATAATATATATTTAGTTTGAATTGGGACTAGTAAAAATATGATCTGGATTAGGATTAATTATATTGTTGCTATGTAAAATAGTTATTACTAGCAGGTGTGGCTGTTGATTAAATGATAAAACGTTTGCCAAGTGGACTCGGGTCTGCTCACTAACAGATGCCATGAACGACGAGGCGCTTTCTTAAATGACTGGTATTTATATGTTTAGTGACAAACCTGAACACGTGTTACAGTTAGCTCTGCTGCTGTTGACTTTGCCCAGATGCAGCCAAAACTTAGATTTTTTTTCCGGTATTTTATTAGTTCACAAACTCTGAGGTGTTTTGTAAACAAAGTTTGTGAATGATGCAGCGGACGTCTGACGTGACCCGCAGCAGTGGGGGGAACGGGGCTTTGCGGCTCATCATAACAGACTTTATAGCACAGACAAAGATATTTCTTACCCTTTTCTTCGGTACCCTGCTCTACTGTCTTGATTTCATAACTAATTATTATCACAGAAGGACCCGCTGGATCCCAGACCCAAAGCAGAGCTCTCACGCGACTAGCATAAAGTAGGTCTGCTCCATAGCGACGCCAGACAACACCGCCGGTCCAGCAGCTGGTCTCTGTATCAGGAGGACTCGGCTGTTCACACACCGGCGTGACAGAAAGGAGCTGACCCTGTCAGAGCAGCCGTGTTTATTAAAGACGAAATAATCGCTCTCTAGTTTTTAACTGAGCAACAAACAGCGTTACAACAAGCACCGTATTAAACCCTAATAAATTTATAATGTCACGGTAAAGAGTATATGTTTATACCAAAGTTTAAACGATGCCTAACTAGCTACTTTGCTAAGCTAAACTAGCTTCAGAGCGTCAGTAGTCGAAAATATAAAAATATAACTTTACTTACCGATAAAAATGGAGCGGAGAGTTCTTGGACCCTCTGTTAGTGCAACCAATGCCACAACAAGCCATTTCTGCCCAACAATATCAAAATTAACATTCCAACATGACCACACACGGCACAAGAACTGGCCGAACACAGCTAATGTGATGCCCAGTGACTATAAAGTACGCCGGGGGATGAAGGGCCCTGTGTCCTTCCGGTTTTTCCCCGGAGCAAAAAGGCTAGTTAGCTCCTCGGCTCTGCCGACAATCCAAAAGACTTCCGCATATCCAAAAGACGCGCCCCTAATTATTCTCAATTTCAAGCTTTAATTACATCCAAACGGATGTGGTATAAAAAAATTCACCCCCCTCAGAGTTGTCATGGCTGATAACTGGACCTATTAAACCTAAAATGGTTCGTTGTACCAGGCTGTAAGACGTTCTATTTATGCTGTGAAATTGGCATTTTAAATATGGGGGTCAATGAGGATTGCTCACTTCTGAGACCACCCCCAGTGGATGAGGGGAGAACTGCAACTTTTTATCACTTCCTGGATGTTTCAGGAAATGAGCCGGGGCCTGGGGCCTTGGGGTAGCCACATGCTTGGAGTTGCGCTCATGACATCACTGATATCTTCACGCCAATTTTTCACGCCGAATTTGGAGACCGCCCATATGCTCAACCACATCCGCATCTCTAAGGCAGTGTGGAATGAGCACGGCCTGGCTGGGGCCGGCGGAGCGGAGCTGATGCTAGTGTGTAAGCGCCATTAGAGCCAGCTAGAACAGCCTGGGACTCAACAGGACTACTGTAGAGCCACAATCAGAGCATCAGTCACTCTCTACAACTACAGTAGGCCTCTACAACTACTCTACATTCCAGCCCTGAAGATTACAGGGAAAGATGAAGAGTTGCTCTCTACGTGTGGTCCCTCCACACCTGTTTGAGGCAGCTTCTACACCACATCTGCTTTGGGAACATGTGTCACATCTTTTTCTTTTATAGCAAATGTGGGTTTCATTACGTTACACGTGTAATGTAACATTACATTACAATATGTTTAAAACTAAACTTAACTTGTCACCTCCACCTTTTTAGAAAAAATGACCTTTCTTAGCAATTCAGGCTAACCTTCAGCTAGCATCATCACATGGTTTTATATGTTGGTAGTTCATCAACAGGTATGATATATTTTTTCTACATGAATCAATTTGCTTTGGCACAACAGTTGATCAAGCTGACAGCAAGAAAATTTACTTTTACATGCAAAAAAACTTTTAAAAAAATAAATAAAAAAATCATGGTTACCTCTAGCCTGGCATTTGGTCTAGTTCACTAAGCTAGGTTACCTCAGCAAAATAAGCCTGTCTCTTATTTGGACTAGGGCAAGCTGTGGTATTGATTGCACTAAGAGATCATCCAAGAAGTCTCTGCTTCAGTTTTATTTTATATTTCTGCACTTTATTTTGCTGGTTGAATGGGGGGAAATGCTGTGCGTCCGTGTGCAATTAACATAATACTGCTTGGTCAAAGATGGGTTCAAATATAACATGTTGGTGGCACTGGCTGGGTACCAAAACTCGAGCTTGGTAAGTAGACCGAGGCTTCAGGACTTCACTTGTCTACCGCGGTCAAAGATCTGCGAGGTCGCCTCTGCAGAATGGAGGTTTGCTGAGTTTTGGTAACGGGCCTCTCCCTTTAACAGCGGCGGCCTGCGATCAGACATCCACAAATCTGCCGCTTCATCCTTGCGGAAGCAGCCCGGCAAGGCGGGCACCCGACCTCTCCTGTCTCTCGGCCGGGAACAGCTGCTACACGCAGGCGGCCACATGCTCTCTTCTCCCGAAGAAGCCGGGACACGTGGCCGCCTGGCTACCATCCGAGGCTTTTGTTGTGCTGGTTGCCTGTGGAGCTCTCTGAGGGAGACTACAGAAACACCGCAGCTCTTTGAGCTGATGTTGCTTCACTTTGGAGTCTCTCAACCGTGTTTCTCTTGCTTAAAGCACCCAAAAAACTCCACTAGCTTCAGGTTAGCATGTAGCTAATGTCCCGCTGATCTCTCCTATGGCGGAGAGGAGCGTGAGCTCACATATTTTTACAGTCCATATTAGAGCTCCACAGGCGACCAACGCTGCTGCAGCCTCGCACAGAAGCCAGGCAGCCGTGCGAGTCGCTGTCCAATGGGCTTGCTCCGTCCAGAAATAATATGTATGTCTATGAGCTTAAAAGATGGAGTCCTTGCTTTCTTTTGAACTTCATAAGATTAGAGGTGAGAAGCTCTGTTGGCTAAGGATGGATGCAGCTCTTGGATAAATCATTTTCTTATTGCACTATTGGATAACTTTAAATCTGTAATAGAACATCCATTAAGCATAAGTTCAGGGAACTTTGGATTGTTATTGTGATGTAAATGTAAGATAGACCAGATATCCTTTTCCAGCCAATTTGGATAAAATACTGATTTATTTCTTGAGGTCACGTATCTACAGTTCCAGAGAGAAGTATTATGTGGACTAAAATTATGTTTGTAAATCATCTTCCAATACATGAGACAGCTTGATAGGAAGCTTCTTCAGGTCATAATCACACCTTAAAAGAAATTTAATACCACCCAGTTTATCAAAAATTTGGTTTGGTATGTGAAAGTAGAAATTGTTTTTAATAAATGTTTTCAGCCAGTTCATTTTAATTGTATCATTAACACATTTGAAATCTCAAGCTTTTACTCCACCATCCTCATACTCTTTAACCAAATTACCTTTTTTAACATAGTGTGCCTTATTTTTCCAGATATAATTAAAATGATAGCTTTAATTTAGGGCTGTCAATCGATTAAATTTTGTAATCACGATTAATCGCATGAGTGTCCATAGTTAACTCGCGATTAATTGCAATTTTTTTTTCTTATTCAAATTTTTCTTATTTCAACTAGTGGACAAATATACTTTTTAAAAAATATATGTTTATTATAACTGTACCAAACAAACATGATAAATACAATCCAGTATCCTTCTCAGAAAAAAAAAATTCAAAAGTGCAATTAGATATTACCTCCCACACAACAACACCTTATATGGTTCCACCATAAGGAATCACAAAATCAACACATGTGGTACTAACACAACGACAAAGGGAGGAGTGTGATAAAGAACTAGGACTCTGCCTATTTAGCACATTTTAAATATATCTTATTATTTTTAACAAAAATATAAGGCAACACTTCTGTTTTTTTTTGCTTTCTCAATCCATTGAACTCAGACAAAAATAATGCAACAGGGGCCAAACTCAAATCAGCTGATGTTGCTGAACTGTGGCCCACACACACACACACACACACACACACACACACACACACACACACAAAGTTATTCTGGTAAGCTATCAATTATTTTTTCCTGGATTTTTTCCAGCGGCAAAACGGTCAGCACATTTTTTTTATTTTTCTGTAGATTATTGAATTATATTGGGACAGAATGATGACGCTGTCTCATCAGCTGAGAGGTCCCGGTTGGTTGCAGCGCTTCGAACACAGGAATTAAATACTCAATAAAAGTAAACAAACTGTTCCCTCCTCCTCCGTTTCGCCACCGATCATGTTCGGTTGAAGTTCTCCGGTTATCCACCTCGTCGTAACCCAGAGAAAAATACCGAGCTGCGGGTCACTTTCTACACACTGTTTACACTCGCGTTCTGAGCGGTTACGTCATCGCCGGCTTTACGCTCATACTGAAAGCCTGGTAGGCGTAGGTCCCCGCACGATTTAAAAACACTGTTTTTATCTTTAAAATCCAGCCGTGGAAATCCTAAAAAGAAATTGACTTGAGGGTTTAATACATTTTTACACATGTGATTCAAAGGAAATTTGCCACTGGCCAATGGCTTGTTCCTGCTTCTTATTTACGTTGGAACGTGAGGAGGGCCAAAACCAAACCTACGGAAGCCTGCGCGTTAATCGCACGTTAAAAAAATTAATGCCGTTAAGGGGGCTTTGAATTAACGCAATAAAAACGTGCTAATTTAGACAGCCCTACTTTGCATTTTGAGGGATGGAGATTGAGTCAGCTTAGCTGGATAAATTAATCTAGAGACTGATTCCATTTTTGTGAGAAAAGATCTCCCAATAATCGGTCTTTGTCAGACACGTGATCTGCCTGTGAACCACACCCCCTTGGCGCCATGTTTTGTGTATGGTGACTCGCGTTGCTGCAGGAATCCTCAGCCGAAGTTGGAACAGCACGCAAAACAATCAAAACAATGGATAAAAATATGAAGAACGAACGCATCCCTTACAGGGATCAACTTGTGAAGGAGGCTAGGGATTGATATTTTGAGAAATGGTCTACAATCGACAATGTAGATCCCTATGAACTCCACGTAAACAAATGGAGCTCAGACGTTTCATCACTGCCTCCAAGTTACCGCGTTGGATATCAAACTATCTGGTGTTCGGGATTAGCGCATACACGTGTCAGCAGTTTAAAAATTACAAATCACCTGAGGCATATGGACATTTTACACATGGCTGGGTACAAGATCTGCTAACATTTCAACCGCAGGACTGCAACAACGCGGTCGTCTCTGCCAAGGTGAGCATTTTCAGGGATCCCCTTTCACTCGAGACCAGAGAAGAGGAACCGAAAGTTGTACTGAAGTCAGAGCAGCGCTACCTCAACATATTTTTACTCAAATGGCAGTAAAAAGAAGCCATCCCAAAAGTTACTAAAGTAAGAGTCAAAAATGATTTGATAAAAAGGCTTCTTGGGTGCCGAGTAAAATCTTAGAATTTTGTCATCAGACAAAATTAAACGGTTATGTGCAAAATCTTATATTTTTGAGACCAAATTGAAAGGAAAATGACACTTAAATAACATAATTACACATTAACAATTTATAAGTATAATATAGACAAGCAAAGCTCTTCAAATCATATGAAGAAATCTCCGTTTATACACGCAGCTCTCCCATCATGCAAGGCGCCACAGCGCTCGATACGTCATCTGACAAAGACCGATCGAGATGTCCCTTTGAAGTCATGAACTCATAAAATATTTAGATTTTTGCAGATTATCCCAAATATTGATATTTTCTAGAGTACTGAGAAATTTTGTGATATGTGTAGTATCTTTGTGTTAAAAGCTTTAAGTAAAAGGATTGTGCTGTTTTCTAATTTAGAGTTGCAATCATTTGAGTGACCACTAGGTGGCAATAGTAGACTGTTCAAGTGCTAAACAACTGGGTTTTGTGCTCCCGGGGCTGACGTGGAGGACAGCTGTAGGGGCGGGGGTTTGAGAAGCACCAGAGAGAGAGAGAGAGCACGCTGGAAAATTGTACAACAGAACTGTTTCTGTGCTGGAGTTCATAAAAAAGTTCACACTAAGAAGATGTTGTGGAACCTTCTTCCTCCTGGGATACAACATAAAAAGTGGCGACGAGGATAACGGCTTGTCGGAGCCTGCTACGGACCGGTTGGAGCTGGCTGGGGGCAGAGAGGGTCGTGTGAGCGTGAGTGACGCAGTTGAAGTAAGGAATGTAAAACTCGAAAGATACTGAAGAAATGGCTACTATAGGCACTCTAACAGCGTTTGATGCTAAGACCCAAACATGGGAGGAATACTGTGAGATTTTGGAGCAGTTTTTCGAGGCCAATGATATTGATGATGGAGATAGACAAAGAGCCATATTAATATGTGTGGTTGGAGCGCAAACTTACAGCTTAATGAGGAACCTCCTTAGTCCCGAAAAGCCCAAAGAAAAAACGTATCAGCAATTGGTGGACTTAATGAAATCCCATTATGATCCGAAGCCAAGTGAAATTGTACAAAGGTTCAAGTTTGACTCGTGGCAAAGAAGACCGGAGGAGTCCGTGACTGAGTATGTGGCAGAGCTAAGGAAGCTAGCTCAGGATTGTAATTATGGAAACACTCTGGCTCAAATGTTGAGAGATAGGATTGTGTGTGGGATCAATGATGAACCGATTCAGAGACGACTACTGTCAGATGCAGATTTAACCTTTGAAAAGGCTTTAACTGTGGCGGTAGCCATGGAAGCTGCAAATAAAAATGCACGACAACTGCAAAGTCCTGCTGCACCTGTTAAATGTTTCCAGATGAATTAAAGTTCTCAGGAATCGCCGGAAAAGGCAAGAATGACAAGAGAGTGCTATCGGTGCTAAGGTCTGAAACATTCTGCAGCCGACTGCAAGTTCAAACATGAAAGATGTCACCATTGTGGAAAGGTGGGACACATTGCAAGAGCTTGCCGGAACAGAAAATAAAGGAGATAAACGTTCACCAGCACTCAAAAGTGGAAGGAGGAAACAATTTCACCATGCACACAATATGCAAGAAAAGCCCAGTGATGTTTCTGTTGAGGATTTGTTCACTCTAAATCACATAGACTTGACAGAAGACAGCAAGACAGACAAGCTGGGAGAGGTGAGCACCACACACATAAGAAAAGTGGATCCCTATAAGGTGGACATGAAACTAAATGGGAAGCTTGTGACTTTTGAAATAGATACCGGCTGTAGTCTCACAGTCATGAGTGAAGATTAAATAGTCATTGTTATTTCTGTTCTTTTGTTTCTCTTTAGTTTTGTTTTAGGTATGTATGTGTGTATACATATATATACTTTTTTATGTTTGTGCTATTTATTTAGTATTTTTTTTTAGTTCACTTGTTCAATAAAACTATTCATTCAAGATCTTTTCAAAAAGCTATGGGGTAAAATGGAACAAGCTTATCTGAGTCCTGTTAAAATTATGCTGGAGACTTACACAGGAGATCATGTTGAGGTGCTGGGAGCAACCCAGGTTTGGGTAAAATACAAAAAGCAGAAAAGAAAGCTACCCCTTGTTATTGTTAAAGGTTCGGGCCGAGTTTGTTGGGACGAGGTTGGTTTGAAGAAATACAACTGGACTGGAAAGAAATAAAAGGCAGACATAGCTCCTGCAGGAAGCACAAGATGGAGATGACAGAACAGATGTTCCAGAATGTTCACACAGCCTCATGCCGGCTACAGGATGTTTTAAATAAACATGTAAGTGTGTTCAAGGAGGAGTTCGGTACTCAAAAAGGGACCACAGCTACTATTCATGTAAGAGCTAACGAGAAGCCACACTTCTACCGCCCAAGGTCTATTCCTTACGCTATGAGAGCTAAAGTGGATGAGGAAATAGACAGATTATTAAAAGATGAGGTCATCACTGCAGTGAAGTACTCTGATTGGGCAGCACCAGTTGTGCCAATTCTGAAACCTGATGGAACTGTGAGGTTATGTGGGGACTACAAGCTCACAGTAAATAATGTGTCTACTCTGGAGCAATACCCCATACCTCGGGTGGAGGACCTGTTTGCAGCCCTGTCTAGTGGAAAAAAGTTCTCCAAACTGGATATGAGTCATGCATATCAGCAAATCATGATGGATGAGGACTCAAGGAAATACTTGATGGTGAACACTCACAGGGGACTCTTCACCTACAATAGACTGCCCTTTGGGGTGGCATCGGCCCCTGCTATATTTCAGAGGACCATGGAGGGCCTACTAAGAGGAATCCCGCTGGTAGCGGTTTACTTGGGCGATATCCTTGTGAGTGGAGTGAATGAAAAAGACCATCTTCAGAACTTGGACTCTGTGTTATCGCGTCTGGAAGACGCAGGGCTGCGCTTGAGAAGGAATAAGTGCACCTTTTTACAAGATGAAGTGGAGTATCTGGAATACAGAGTGGATGCTCAAGGACTTCATACCTTGGGTTGCTTAATTACTATGACAAATTCCTTCCCAATCTAGCGACTTTGTTGGCACCACTGCATCACCTTCTTAGAAGAGATACTTCGTGGTGTTGGAAAACAGAGCAGGAAGAATGTTTTCAGAAATCCAAAGACTTACTGAACTCAGCACAGGTGTTAGTGCATTATTCTGCTGACAAAGAACTGATAATGTCATGTGACGCCTCTGCATATGGAGTGGGGGCTGTCTTATCGCACAAAATGGAAGATGGAAGTGAGCGGCCTCTGGGATTTGTGTCACGCACATTGACACCTGCTGAAAAGAGGTATTCCCAACTGGACAAAGAGAACTTGGCCATCATATTTGGAGTCAAGAAGTTTCATAAATATTTGTATGGTCGTCCTTTTTTGATTCACACTGACCATAAACCACTGACATCGCTGTTTAATGAAAAGAAACCTATCCCTGAAATGGGGTCTCCAAGAGTTCAAAGATGGGCTGTACATCTCATGGTGTACAAGCCAGGAAAGCTTCAAGCTCATGCCGATGCTCTAAGCGGACTGCCAGTCCCAGTTACCGAGGAGTACTGTGGGGAGGACTCGGAGCAAGTCCTAATGATGGATCTGTTGGATGACACACTGTTGGATGCTAACCAGATAAAGCGGTGGACTGCTAAGGATGCGGTGCTGGCGCAGGTACACAAACATGTGTTAAATTGCTGGCCACCAACAACGGATCCTAAGTTGAAACCTTTTCATCAGAGGAGGATGGAACTGAGTGTTAAGGATGGCTGTGTGCTCTGGGGATCCAGAGTAGTGATTCCAGAAAGAGGTCAGAGCAACATGTTGAAGTTGCTGCACCAGGCTCACCCTGGCATTTAAAGAATGAAAGGACTGGCCCGGTCATATATGTGGTGGCCGGGTATGGATCAAGATGTGGAGAGGAAGGTGCAATCGTGTGAGGAATGTCAGAGACATAAAAAAGCACCACCTTCTGCCCCATTGCATCCATGGGAATGGCCAGAGGAACCCTGGTCAAGTATTCATGTGGATTATGCAGGACCTTTTTTAGGAGGAATGTTTCTCCTTATTGTAGATGCTCATTCTAAGTGGATGGATATTTATCCTATGACTACAAGCACATCTCAGGCAACCATAGAAAAGCTGAGGCAAAGCTTTAGTGTTTTTGGCATTCCAAAAATGTTGGTGTCTGACAATAGACCTTGTTTTGCCAGTTCTGAGTTTAAATCATTCATGAGACAAAATGGCATTCGCCATGTCAGATCAGCACCCTTTCACCCTGCTTCCAATGGCTTGGCTGAAAGAGCAGTTCAAACCTTCAAGGAGGGTATGAACAAAATAAGAGGAAACACTTTACAAACCAGACTCTCCAGATTCCTGTTCAGGTATCGCATCACACCTCACGCGACAACAGGATTGTCACCTGCGGAGCTGATGATGGCAAGAAGGCTGAGGTCTGCTTTTGATCTGCTCACGCCTGATGTGAAAACCTGAGTGCAAAACAAACAAATGAAACAGAAAGAGGCTCACGATAATACCCTGAAACTGAGAAGTTTCCTGCCGGGAGACAACGTTTATGTCAGGAACTACTCTTATGGACCTAAATGGATACCCGGAATTATCCATGATTCCACGGGTCCTCTGTCATATACAGTAGTGGTGGGAAATGGCCAGATACTGAAGAGGCATGTGGATCAAGTGCAAGCAAGACCAAAGGACTTGGAACCTTCAGAGGAAATGGAACAGGACACCCGATTGGTGCCACCATCGCCAAAGTCTCTCAGCTGTGCAGGGACTACTTCAAGGACGGGTGAGCCTGATGAGCCAGAGGGGTCACCTGTAAAAGTATTGCCCGAACGTGCAACTGCCAGAGAACCCTCAAGTCCACTGGATAATCCGGTACCACCGATGTTGCGCCGCTCAGAGAGAGAGAGAAGGGTGCCCCCCCATCTTAAAGACTTTGTTAGTTAAAGGGAGGTTCTTTTTTTATGTATAGTTTTCATTTAAAGGTGGGAGAGATGCAGTATCTTTGTGTTAAAAGCTTTAAGTAAAAGGATTGTGCTGTTTTCTAATTTAGAGTTGCAATCATTTGAGTGACCATCCATCCATCCATCCATCCATTTTCTCCTGCTTATCCGGAGTCGGGTCGCAGGGGCAGCAGCTTAAGGAGGGAAGCCCAGACCTCCCTCTCCCCAGCCACTTGGGCCAGCTCCTCCGGGGGAATCCCAAGGCGTTCCCAGGCCAGCCGAGAGACATAATCTCTCCAGCGTGTCCTGGGTCTTCCTT
Source organism: Aphyosemion australe (assembly GCA_006937985.1). NCBI lineage: Eukaryota > Metazoa > Chordata > Actinopteri > Cyprinodontiformes > Nothobranchiidae > Aphyosemion > Aphyosemion australe. The sequence goes on along the minus strand of SSNS01000290.1, from coordinate 122,292 downwards.
TGGGTCTCCTCCCGGTTGGACGTGCCCGGAAAACCTCACCAGGGAGGCGTCCAGGAGGCATCCTAATCAGATGCCCGAGCCACCTCAACTGGCTCCTCTCGATGTGGAGGAGCAGCAGGTCTACTCCGAGCCCCTCCCAGATGACCGAGCTCCTCACCCTATCTCTAAGGGAGAGTCCAGCCACCCTGCAAAGAAAACTCATTTCGGCCGCTTGTATCCACGATCTCATTCTTTTGGTCACTACCCAAAGCTCGTGACCATAGGTGAGGATAGGAACGTAGATCATCACGTAAATCGAGAGCTTAAACTCCTCCACTTGGGGCAGGACCTCGTCCCTGACCTGGAGAAGGCATTCTACCCTTTTCCGACTCAAGACCATGGTCTCGGATTTAGAGGAGCTGATTCTCATCCCAGCTGCTTCACACCCGGCTGCGAACTGCTCCAGCGAAAGCCGGAGATCACGTTCTGACGAAGCCAACAGGACCACATCATCTGCAAAAAGCAGAGACCTGATCCTTAGGCCACCAAAACGGATCCCCTCACCACCTTGGCTGCACCTAGAAATTCTGTCCATAAAAGTTATGAACAGAATCGGTGACAAAGGGCAGCCTTGGCGGAGTCCAACTCTCACCGGAAACGAGCCCGACTTACTGCCGGCAATGCGGACCAAGCTCTGACACTGGTCGTACAGGGACCTAACAGCCCGTACCACTAGGTGGCAATAGTAGATTGTTCAAGTGCTAAACAACTGGGTTTTGTACTCCCGGGGCTGATGTGGAGGACAGCTGTAGGGGCGGGGGTTTGAGAAGCACCAGAGAGAGAGCGAGAGAGCACGCTGGAAAATTGTACGACGGAACTGTTTCTGTGCTGGAGTTCATAATAAAGTTCACACTAAGAAGATGTTGTGGAACCTTCTTCCTCCTGGGATACAACAATATGTATACCCAAATACTTCACAGCTGACCTAACAGGGATGTTGTGAATAGTTGGTAATGGAGAATCGTGAATTGGCATCAATTCACATTTATTAAGATTTAATTTCAAATCAGAAGCCTTGGAGAAGAAGTCTATATATTGGAGGATGTGCAGAATTTGATCACTTTTTCATGAAGGTTGTGGCGTCGTCTGCCAGTTGGTTGATAGTCAACTGTGTACCAAGAACATTCAGTTTTTCAAAATCAGAATCATTTACATAAAATAACTAACATCTCTATGGCTATTATGAACAGCGGAGGAGAGATGAGGTAGCCTTGTTTAATACCTTTATTGAATGAAAATCTAGGAGATGTGCCTAGTATAATAGAGCTGCTTGTATCCTTGTAGATTAGACTAACGAAGTTAAGAACGTTTTCTCCAAACCCGAAAGCCTTTAAAGCCCGGACCACACTGTGTGATTTTCTTAGCCAAATCTCTTATCGTGAACAGAATTATGACAAAAAATGGTGAACGTGGGGGTGATTTGCATATCTGCGGATGTCCAGTGTGACTGGGTCTCATGACCAAAGACAGCCTCCAACAGTCTTCAAGACCTGCACCAAATATCTTTAAAGGTAAATACATTACAGAAATCCAGCATAAGTTGGTTAAAATGATGGGTTTGGTATTTAGAAGGGGATTTGTCTCCAGCAATTCATCCATAACCATATTAAAGTCACCTCCAAAAATAAAATCCCCTGTGGGGTATCGCTTGCTCAGATGTTTAACTGTTTGAGTTCAGATAGCATAGTTTCATTCTGACTATGATTATTATAACCATAAATATTTCCAAGGATAAGAAATGAATCATCAATCTCAAAAACACAAATTATCCAATGTTCCCAATCATCCATAGACATTTCCAGGATCATTCCAGGTAGATTATTCAGGAGTATAGTGACTCCTGCTGATCTATTTGTGCAATGGCAGTATATTATTTCATCTCCCTGTTGAGCTGACCAGAATCTCCTTGGTTCGAGTGTGTTTCTTGAAGGAAAATACAATGAGCCTTTTCATTTTTGCAAAACATAAAAATGGATTTTATTTTGACTGAATCTCTCAAATCAAATCAAATCAAATCAATCAAATCAATTTTATTTATAAAGCGCTTTTCCAACAAATAATGCAACTCAAAGTGCTTTACAGGTTAAAATGACCCTACATAACCCTCATTCCCATCCCTCCCACACCAGTTTAAAAACATGGGCACAGTCATTACACCCCCCTGGAACACACTGGAAGAAAGATTAAAAGACTAATATAAGACGAATATAAAAATAACAGGAGCTAATATAATAGTAAAAGTAGTAAATAAATAATAAATAAGATTATAATAAATATTAAAATAATGTAGAATACAAACAATGATAAAATGAATCAAATATAATGTGCACAGTAAGTAATCAAATTTAATAACTAATAATCAGTTAAAAGCTAAGCTAAAAAGGTGAGTCTTGAGCCTGCTCTTAAAAACATGAACGGTCTCTGCGGCCCTGAGGTCCTCCGGCAGCCTGTTCCAGAGGCGAGGGCCACAATACTGAAAAGATGCCTCACCATGAGTATGTGTCCTAGGGATAACCAGGAGATGGCTGCCAGAGGAGCGCAGAGGCCGCAAGGGTTTGTATGGTAAAAGCAGTTCTAAGAAATAAGAAGGCCCAAGACCATTAAGACACTTAAAAACCATTAAAAGAACCTGAAAATCGATCCTGAAACATACGGGGAGCCAATGCAATGATTCTAAGACTGGTGTAATGTGCTCCTGCCTCCTGGTCTTCGTCAGGACACGTGCTGCTGAATTTTGTAAAAGTTGTAAACCTGAAATGCTCTTTTTGGGAAGACCAGAAAGCAGGGCATTACAGTAGTCTATTCTACTGGTGATAAAAGCATGCATCAGCATCTCCGTATTTGACCCCCCTCAGACCCCTAACATTGAATGTCAAACAAGAAAAAAAAAGAATCAAAAGAGAACATTAAGTACATGAAAATACAGTAATTTTAAAAAGCAAAGTTTATCTTTTCTAACTTTAAGTAAATACCAATACCATGCCTCGAAGTAAGAACTTTGACAACCCCTGGTAACTCTGGAATGAAATTACAAACAGTTCCTTCAGTCAGTCATCCTCCCAGGTAAATAAAGCGGATATGTCTGTTTTTGCTTTGTATTCGAAAGACGTTCTCAATTTAACGTGAAACTATACATCCCCAGATCCCCTGAATAGACCTTACCAGGGAGGCTCAGGACTGTCATCCCACTGTAATTGGAACACACCTTGCGGCCACCCTTTGTAAATAGGGGGACCACCACCCCGGTCTGCCAATCCAGTGGAACTGCCCCCGATGTCCATTGCAGAGCCGTGTCAACCAACACGGCCCTACAACATCCAGAGCCTTAAGGAACTCCGGGCGGATCTCATCCACCCCCGGAGCCTTGCCACTGAGGAGTTTTTTGACCACATCTGTGAACTTGGTTCCAGAGATTGGAGAGCCCAACCCAAAGTTCCCAAACTCTGCTTCTTCACTGGAAGACGTGCCGGTGGGACTGAAGAGGTATTCGAAGTACTCCGACCACCGATCCACAACGTCCCGAGTTGAGGTCAGCAGCAAACCCTCCCTACTGTAAACAGTGTTGATAGTGCACTGCTTTCCCCTCTAGAGATGCCGGATGGTGGACCAGAATCTCCTTGAAGCTGTACTAAAGTCTTGTTCCATGGTCTCACCAAACTCCTCCCACGCCTGGATTTTTGCCTCCATTACCAGCTAAGCCACATTCCGCTTGGACTGCCGGTACCCATCAGCTGCCTCCAGAGTCCCACAGGCCAAAAAGACCTGATAGGACTCTTTCTTCAGCTTGACAGCATCCTTAACCACCGGTGTCCACCAGCAGGTTCGGGGATTGCCACCATGACAGACACCAACCACCCTGCGGCCACAGCTGCGGTCAGCCGCCTCGACAATGGAGTCATGGAACATGGCCCATTCTGATTCAATGTCCCCCGCCTCCCCCGGGAAGCGTTTGAAGTTCTGTCGGAGATGGGAATTGAAGCTCTTTCTGACAGGAGACTCTGCCTGACATTCCCAGCAGACCATCACAACACGTTTGGGTCTGCCAGGTCTGACCGGCATCCTCCCCCACCATTGAAGCCAACTCACCACCAGGTAGGGGTCAGTTGACAGCTCCACCCCTCTCTTCACCTGAGTGTCCAAGACATGCAGCCGCAGATCAGATGAAACGACAACAAAATCGACCATCAAGCTGCAGCCTAAGGTATCCTGGTGCCAAGAGCACATATGGACACCTTTATGCTTGAACATGGTGTTTGTTATGGACAATCCATAACGAGCACAGAAGTCCAATAACAGAACACCACTCGGATTTAGATCAGGAGGGCCTTCAACCGGTGGTGGGCCCATGGGAAGGGGGTCCCACATCTCGTCTTCGGGCTATGCCCGGCCGGGCTCCATGGGTGAAAGCCAGGCCACCAGGCACTTGCCAATGTGCCCCAACTCCAGGCCTGGCTCCAGAGGGGGACCTTGGTGACCCGCGTCCAGGCAAAGGAACACTATCAATATATGGTACTCATCATAAAGGGTCTTTGGACTGCTCTTTGTCTGATCCCTCACCTAGGACCTGTTTACCATGGGTGACCCTACCAGAGGCATAAAGTTTTCAGTACATTTTGGGCATGAAATCCACGCTGAATCCACCCTTCTGATGGAATCAGTTTAATCCAGATTTTTTTGGATCAAAGTGATCCAAATCCTACAAAAAAGTTCTGAAAAACCCAAACTAAAGGTTTGATCCGAATCAAAACCAAGATTGGATTACGTGATCTAATCCGATTATGTAATCTGTTTTTTCTTTTGAAAAACCCATTTTCAAGATTTGATCCAATCTGTTATCCAAAATCCTAGTGGATTACTTTTGAAAAACTGGGCCCAGATCCCAGTGATCTTTGCTAGTGATGGTAACTTCGAATTCGGATAAATAAACATTTTGGCTTTGGTCGTACTTTGTGATAATTCCAGGAATGATCTTTTCATTCCGTTTCGTATTTTTGTTTCCTTTTAGTAATTCTGAACTGCTGAAAGCTCGGATTTTTGTTAAATTTAGCCATTGGTGCCCTTTCGTTGAAAGGTGTTTTGTTTTTGGTGTTTAACACCCGCGATCATCTTTGGTTTATATATACAGTTCAGTGAGAATCTACCAATGGTCATGAAAATAAAGAACACACATTGAATGAGAAGGTGTGTCCAAACTTTTGGCCTGTATTGTGTGTATATATATGTGACAGTGTGAGTGTCCTGTCACTGGATCCCGATTGATCATGCGCCTGGGCTGCTTGGCCACAGGGATATCCCTTTGGCTGACTGGTTAGCGCGCGTGACTCTCACCCGGGGGTCTGAGGTTCGAGTCCCGCCCGGGCCCTCGTTTGTCCACCTTGCCACAATTGGCGTTGTTGGCAGGATCCATGTAGAACTGTGAAGTTGGTCCATGGATGTGGAATTTGTGGCACCCTGCGCGGGAGCACGGGACGTGCTTGTGGAAAGAGGGGGGAAGATGTGACAGTGTGAGTGTCCTGTCACTGGATCCCGATTGATCATGCGCCTGGGCTGCTTGGCCACAGGGATATCCCTTTGGCTGACTGGTTAGCGCGCGTGACTCTCACCCGGGGGTCTGAGGTTCGAGTCCCGCCCGGGCCCTCGTTTGTCCACCTTGCCACAATTGGCGTTGTTGGCAGGATCCATGTAGAACTGTGAAGTTGGTCCATGGATGTGGAATTTGTGGCACCCTGCGCGGGAGCACGGGACGTGCTTGTGGAAAGAGGGGGGAAGATGTGACAGTGTGAGTGTCCTGTCACTGGATCCCGATTGATCATGCGCCTGGGCTGCTTGGCCACAGGGATATCCCTTTGGCTGACTGGTTAGCGCGCGTGACTCTCACCCGGGGGTCTGAGGTTCGAGTCCCGCCCGGGCCCTCGTTTGTCCACCTTGCCACATATATATATATATATACACTGCTCACAAAAATTAAAGGAACACTTTTTTTTATTGGGCCTGGCATGAAATCAATTAAACCTGTCTGATCATTTTCTGGTTGATGAAGCAGCTGAGGGCATTGTTAATCACTTTCAGCTGTATTGGTGTTCATGGACTTAACGACAGGTGCACTGAAGTGGCAACAATTACAAAACCCTCAAAACAGGACTGGTTTAACATGTGGAGGTCATTTCAAGTTTCTCCCTCTTGATCTTTTTTGGCTGGTTTTCCACTCGTGCTAGTTTTGGCTTGAGTAATTATCTCTACTGGCAGCATGAGGCGATTCCTTAACCCTACAGAAGTTGCACAGGTTGTCCAACTTCTCCAGGATGGCACATCCACACGTGCTGCAGCAAGAAGGTTTAATGTGTCTCCCAGCACAATCTCCAGAACATGGAGGAGATTTCAGGAGACTGGCGGTTATTCTCAGAGAGCTGGACAGGGCTGTAGAAGGTCCACAACCCATCAGCAGGACCGATACCTGCTCCTTTGTGCAAGGCGGAACAGGCTGAGCACTGCTCGTGCCCTACAGAATGACCTCCAGAGGGCCACTGGTGTGAATGTCTCTACCCAAACAATCAGGAACAGACTTCATGAAGATGGCCTGAGGGCCCGACGTCCTGTAGTGGGCCCTGTGCTCACTGCCCAGCACCGTAGAGCTCCACTGGCATTTGCTCAAGAACACCAGAATTGGCAAGTCCGCCACTGGCGCCCTGTACTTTTTACAGACGAGAGCAGGTTCACCCTGAGCACCTGTGATAGACGTGAAAGAGTCTGGAGAAGACAAGGAGAACGTTATGCTGCCTGCAACGTCGTTCAACATGACAGGTTTGGTGGTGGGTCAGTGATGGTCTGGGGAGGCATATCCATGGAGGGACGCACAGACCTCTACTGCCTAGGAAATGGTGCTCTGACTGCCATAAGGTATCCAGATGAAATCCTTGAACCCTTTGTCAGACCCTACGCTGATGCAGTAGGTCCTGGTTTTCTCCTAATGCACGACAATGCCCGGCCTCATGTGGCAAGAGTATGCAGGCAGTACCTGGAGGATGAAGGAATTGAAACAATTGAATTGCCTTCACAATCCCCTGCTTTAACCCAATTTTTGTGAGCAGTGTATGTACTTAGGATTGGAACAGTACTTGGACCATCGTTGATGATGTTTCACAAGGACGGGAGTACACAAGTACAGACAAGTACACATATTGAGAAACAGTCAATGGTAAAGATTGCTGCGCCCGCGAGAGGACACGTGACAAGTACGTCGACGATTCGGCCGTGTTAAAAGTAAAAAGAACATTATTAAACACAGATTACACACAGCACTTAGTCCATATGGTGTATAGATCGTTTATGTTTTTTAAAATACATTTTGTGATTCCTTTCTTCTTCTTCTCCTTCCTGTAAGACTGGTGGGGCGGCGCCCTAGCGCCCCCTATGGACGAGCCGCCACTGGTCCAAACATGGATTTTATTTATTGGAGCAGTGCAAATGTTCCATGGAAGAGAAATTTAGATTGTTCTTACTTTTTGTTTCATTTATATTTTTTGTTTGGTAGAGTAAACAGCCCTATTGAACATGGTCATGTTAAAAAGATGCCTCATCTTTGCTTCCCTGAGCTGCCCTGCACCACAGATTTATTTTATTTAAATAAAATGTTTTTTTCTGAACATAACTTCCTTTCTTTCTTATATGAGAAATGGAAAGAATCATTTGTTCGCAGCCAGAGGCCGCATGATCTATTTTCGCTTATTTTTAAAATAATAATAAATATTCAATAAAACCATTAAATAGCCATTCTTTTTTCATTAATATTTATCCCACACAAGCTGACCAGAGTTCCCCAGTAACATATAAACAACACAATTAAACGATTTCACTTGAATTAACATTCCTGCTGCCGCCCGAACGCACATTCTGCTCCGCGTGAACTGCTCACCTGCCTGTGCGCAAATGTCATGTGAGGAGCGCTGAAGAGAAGCGCTGACAGAGGGATTCAGAGGTCTGTCTGGACATCCTGTCAAGTTCTGGAATTAAAAATACAAGAACTTTTATTTGTGTCTGACGCAATGTATTCTAGGGGGGGGCTTCACCAAAGGTAATTGAGAACCACTGGTTTAGGGGAAGATCCAGAAAGCTGTCTCAGAAATTTCAGCTGTCTGTTTCCACAGGAACATATGGAGGAAATGGAAGACCACAGGCACAGTTCAAGTTAAGGCTCCAAGTGGCAGACCAAGAAACATCTGGGATAAACAGAAGCAACGAATGGTGAGAACAGTCAGAGTCAACCCACAGACCAGCACCAAAGACCTACAACATCCTCTTGATGCAGATGGAGTCACTGAGCATTGTTCAACTATTCAGTGCACTTTACACAAGGAGATGCTGTACGTGAGAGTGGTGCAGAGGAAGCCTTTTCTCCACCCACAGCACAAACAGAACTGCTTGAGTTATGCTAAAGCACATTTGGACAAGCCAGCTTCATGCTGGAATAAGGTGCTGTGGACTGATGAAACTAAAACGGAGTTATTTGGGCATAACAAGGGTGTTATGCATGGAGGAATCAGAACACAGCATTCCAAGAAAAACACCTGCTACCTACAGTAAAACATGGTGGTGGTTCCATCATGCTGTGTGGCCAGTGTAGGGACTGGGAATCTTGTTAAAGTTGAGGGACGCATGGATTCCACTCAATATCAGCAGATTCTGGAGACCAATGTCCAGGAATCAGTAACAAAGCTGAAGCTGCACTGGGTTAGGGTTAGGACGACCCTAAACACTGCTCAACATCTACTAATTCAATTTCAATTCAATTCAATTCAGTTTATTTCTATAGCGCCAAATCACGACAAGAGTCGTCTCAAGGCACTTCACAAAGTAAACATTTCAATACAGTTCAGTTCATAAGCCAATCAGTAAAAAAGTTTCCTATATAAGGGACCCAGCAGATTGCATCAAGACACTGACTAGTGTCATTGTGTTGGTACAATCCTCATACTAAGCAAGCATTTAGCGACAGTGGGAAGGAAAACTCCCTTTTAACAGGAAGAAACCTCCAGAGGATCCTGGCTCAGTATGAGCAGCCATCCACTACGACTCACTGGGGGTTGAGAAGACAGAGCAGGCACACACACCCACACACACACACACACACACACACACACACACACACACACACACACACACACACACACACACACACACACACACACANAGAGGAGCCTGATAGCTAAAAGATCTGCCTCCCATCCTACTTTTAGATATTCTAGGAACCACCAGTAAACCTGCAGTCTGAGAGCCAAGTGCTCTGTTAGGAACATATGGAACAATCAGATCACTGATGTATGATGGAGCTTGATTATTAAGAGCTTTATATGTGAGAAGGAGGATCTTAAAATCTATTCTGAATTTAACAGGCAGCCAATGTAGGGAAGCTAAAACAGGAGAGATGTGGTCTCTCTTTTTAATTCTCATCAGAACTCTAGCTGCAGCATTTTGGACCAGCTGAAGACTTTTGACTACATTCTGTGGACCTCCTGATAGTAATGAATTACTGCAGTAATCCAACCTTGAGGTAATAAATGCATGAACCAGTTTTTCAGCATCACTCCTGGAAAGGATGCTTCTAATCTTAGCAATATTCCGAAGGTGGAAAAAGGAAATCCTACAAACCTGTTTAACGTGGGATTTGAATGACATGTCCTGGTCAAAGATTACACCGAGGTTATTTACTTTGTTCTCGGAGGCTAATTTAATACCGTTTAGATCAGGTGACTGACTAAGCAGTTTCCTTTTCTGAGGTTCTGGTCCAAAGATGATAACTTCAGTCTTGTCTGGATTTAACAGCAGAAAGTTTAGAGTCATCCAGATTTTTATGTCTTCAAGACAAGCCTGTAGTCTACCTAACTGATTAGGTTACTAAAGCATTCATGCAGAGAAACAAGTACAATGTTCTGGAATGGCCATCTCAGTCCCAGACCTGAATGTCATTGAACATCTGTGGTGTGAGTTAAAGAGAGCTGTCCATGCTCAGAAGCCATCAAACCTGAATGAGATGTTTTGTAAAGAATGGTCCAAAATACCTTCAACCAGAACCAGACTCTCATTGGAAGCTATAGGAAGTGTTAGAGGCTGTTATTTCTGCAAAAGTAAGTAAGTAAATTTTATTTGTATAGCACTTATCACAGAAAAAGAATCACAAAGTGCTTCACAAAGATCAACAAAACAAAAGATAAAGTCATCATAACATTATCTTAAAACAAAACAACAGAATATCATAAAATCATTAAAAATCAGAAAACAGAAAGTCATAAAATTATAAAAATGATAAAACAAATGAAAGATGATTATAAATACTAGTTAGAAAAAAAAACAAATAAAACATAAAAGATTGAAGTAAAAGCAGTTTTAAACAAAAGGGTCTTCAGCTGCTTTCTAAAGGTGTCCAGACTGTCAGTAACTCGTAGGGATAAAGGAAGTTCATTCCAAAGTCGGGGTGCAACAGCCTGGAAATAGCGATCACCTCGACTTTTATATCTGGTCTTTGGAACTTCTAGGAGGTTCTGGTTTGTGGACCTGAGGGCTCGGGTTGGAGCATAAGGCTTTAACAGTTCAGTAACATAAGGGGGAGCTTGGCCATGTAGAGCCCTGAAAGTTCTAGTCAGGATTCTAAAGTTAATGGGTAACCAGTGCAGAGACATCAGAATAGGAGTGATGTGAGCTCTTCTGTTTGCTCCAGTTAGGAGCCTCGCTGCAGAGTTCTGGACCAACTGAAGGCGCTCAAGGGCTTTTTTGTTAAAACATGTGAAAAGTGTGTTACAGTAATCTAGACGGGAGGAGATAAAGGCATGGATAACCATTTCAAGCTCATGTTTTGACACCAACCTTCGCAGTTTGGAGATATTTCTCAAGTGATAAAAACAGTTTCTGACCAGCGTTTTTGAGTGGCCTTCAAGAGACATTGATTGGTCAAAGACAACACCCAAATTTCTCATGTTTGACTTGACAGCAGAAGCTAAATGACCAAGTTGTTGACTAATCAGAGGAGCCATGCTCTCAGGGGCAATGATCAGACATTCAGTCTTTTCAGAGTTTAACTGAAGGAAGTTATCTTCTAGCCAGCTAGTGATTGCTGATAGACACTCTAGTAGTTCAGCCAGTTTATGGAGCTCAGATTCCTTAAAGGAGCAGTACAGCTGAATGTCATCTGCATATAGGTGATAAGAGACATCATGAAAAGCATCAATTATCTGTCCAAGAGGGTGTATATATAATAAAAACAGGAGTGGACCTAAAACAGAGCCTTGGGGTACCCCACAGAACAGGTTTGTGGAATCTGACATGATTTGGTTTATACAGACACTGAAACTTCTGTTAGAAACGTACGATCTGAACCAGTCTAGAACAGTTCCAGAGATTCCCAACGAGTCATGAAGTCTGTTAATTAAGGTGCTGTGATCAACAGAGTCAAAAGCTGCAGAAAGATCCAACAATACTAAGACTGTAAATTCCCCGTTGTCTGCAGCCATCATGATGTCACTGGAAACTTTAAGCAAAGCTGTTTCTGTTGAATGAGTTTTACAAAAACCATATTGGAATTTATCAAAGTTGTTGTGAAGTTCCAGAAAAGTAATCAGTTGATCGGCCACAACTTTTTCTAAGATTTTAGAGATAAAGGGCAATTTAGAAATGGGTCTGTAATTATTAGGCTGAGAGGAGTCCAAACTGGGTTTTTTCAGGATCGGTTCAACAACAGTATGTTTGAAAACAGAAGGTACAGAGCCAGATTGGAGAGATAGGTTAATAAAATCCACAATGCATGGGCCAATTTGGTCAAAGACCTTAAGAAGCAAAGCGGTTGGGAGACAATCAACAGGGCAGGAAGTTGGATTCATGTTTTTCTGAATGAGACAGATGTCCTGGAAATTTACAGGAGTAAAGAAGGACCATGATTGGGAGGGAGGTGGCTGGATGGGAGAATGGGAAGAGGATGGGGGTGGAAAACTTGCCCTGATATTTCTGATTTTATTCTCAAAGAATGCAAGAAAGTTGTTACAGTCAGACCTTGAGAATACAGGCATGTGAGGGGCGTGAGGTGAAACAATCTAGTTTATGGTGTCGAACAAGACTTTAGAATTATTTTTGTTTGAGGAAATCAGCTGAGCAAAGTAAGCGGCCCTGGAGTTTGTGATCATCTCATTCAGAGATGTTATGAGTTCCTTAAAGTGCAGCCTATGAACCTCTAATCTAGTTGACTTCCAACGCCTCTCAGCTTGGCGGCATGTCCTTCTGAGACTGTAAATATTTTCATTCATCCAAGGACTTTTTCTTCTGTGAGACCCAGTGCTTTGTCTAACCGGAGCCACATTATCTAAGATACAAGAACATTGCTGATTAAGCGAATGGATAAAGGAGTTTGGATCATCACCATGAACTAAGCTGCTGTCAAATAATGCAGAAAATCCATCCACTGCTGACTGATTAATGATGCGTCTTTCTGATTTCAGTTTGTGAGCGACAGGATCAATGAAAGACTGGACATTAAAGAGAATGCAGCTGTGGTCACTCACATGAACCTCTTCAACATGTAAATGGTTGATGTTTAGTCCTAGAGAAAACACCAGATCCAGAGTATGGCCCATTTTATGTGTGGGGCCTGAAATGTGCTGTTCAAAGTTAAAAGACTCTGTAATAGATATGAACTCTACTGCTGTGCTACAAGCAGCGTCATCAATGTGTAAATTAAAGTTACCAAGAATTAAAACCTTTTCTAGTTTGAGCGTTGATGATAAGAATTCAGCAAATTCAGAGAGAAAAGGGCCAGCTGGACCGGGAGGTCGATAAATTAAAATACAGTGAAAAACATTTTGTAATCCGACTTTGATAACCTGACATTCAAAAGTAGTAAAAGGGCCACTTTTCATCAAATTACAGACATGTTTGTCCTTAAAGATCACAGCAAGACCTCCACCACGACGTGACGGGCGTGGTGTGGTAAACACAGAGCAATCTGGTGGACAAAGTTCATTGAAATGCACAAAATTTCCATCTTCCTGCCACGTCTCCGTAAGAAATAAATATTCTAAGCCCTCTTTGATAAACGGCTCATTTAAAATAAAGGATTTGTTTGAAATGGAACGGGCATTTAACAGAGCACACTGAACTGAATCCTGGAGATCATTTGTCTTCTTAACCTGTTGGAGAGGAATGGGTGGTAAACATCTGGTGCGTTTCTGGGTTCTCCGGCCATAAAAACAGTTTATATCCTTGCAGGATGATAAATGAACTGGAATAGGAAAACTTTCAGGTCTGTCAGCAGAAGATAAAATTGTGGGGACAGTGACCCTTGGAAGGCATACAGATGATGGTTGCATTGGGGGAGGATTATAGAGGGCAATGTTTGGAGTGGTGGTGCAAGCGATGGCCGGAGAAGGTGTAGATGGCTGGGATATGGACCGTCATGTCTGTGAAAAGGAATCCACCATAGATGTATATCTATGGGACTGCACAGCATACCTGATGTTAGCGGTTAGCATGCTCGAGCCATGTCGGTTAGGGCGTACACCATCTCGCCTGAAAAAAGAAAACCGCTCCCAAAACAGGTTGAAGTTATCAATGAAACCAAAACTGAAGGACCTGCAAGCAGACTGGAGCCAGGAATGGAGAGAGAGCAGGCGGCTGAAACTTCCACATCCACGAGAAACTGTGGGAATTGGGCCAGAGATGAAAACAGACATTCCACTTCTCCTCAGGATGTCAAAGAGATGGTTAAAATGCTGCTGTGTGATGACAGACTCACGACGTGTAACATCATTTGATCCCACGTGAATGATCACTCTTTTAACTGAAGCTGGGATGGAGCTCAGCAGACCAGGAAGTATATCCAGCATAGCAGGGACGGTGGCTGATGGAAAACATCTCGTCATGACATTGAAGAAGCGGACATTCCTGATTATTGAGTCACCTACCAGCAAAGTGGTAGGTGAAAACAGTGGACGAGGTGCAGATGATTCTGGGTTNAAGATCAACAAAACAAAAGATAAATTCATCATAACATTATCTTAAAACAATAACTGAATATCATAAAATCATTAAAAATCAGAAAACAGAAAGTCATAAAATTATAAAAATGATAAAACAAATGAAAGATGATTATAGATACTAGTTAAAAAAATGAATAAAACATAAAAGATTTAAGTAAAAACAGTTTTAAACAAAAGGGTCTTCAGCTGCTTTCTAAAGGTGACCAGACTGTCAGTAACACATAAGGATAAAGGAAGTTCATTCCAAAGGTGGGGTGCAACAGCCTGGAAAGAGCAATCACCTCGACTTTTTTATCTGGTCTTTGGAACTTCTAGGAGGTTCTGGTTTGTGGACCTGAGGGCTCGGGTTGGAGCATAAGGCTTTAACAGTTCAGTAACATAAGGAGGAGCTTGGCCATGTAGAGCCCTGTATGTTATAGTAAGGATCCTAAATTGAATTCTAAAGTTAATGGGTAACCAGTGCAGAGACATCAGAATAGGAGTGATGTGAGCTCTTCTGTTTGCTCCAGTTAGGAGCCTCGCTGCAGAGTTCTGGACCAACTGAAGGCGCTCAAGGGCTTTTTTGTTAAAACATGTGAAAAGTGTGTTACAGTAATCTAGACGGGAGGAGATAAAGGCATGGATAACCATTTCAAGCTCATGTTTTGACACCAACCTTCGCAGTTTGGAGATATTTCTCAAGTGATAAAAACAGTTTCTGACCAGCGTTTTTGAGTGGCCTTCAAGAGACATTGATTGGTCAAAGACAACACCCAAATTTCTCATGTTTGACTTGACAGCAGAAGCTAAATGACCAAGTTGTTGACTAATCAGAGGAGCCATGCTCTCAGGGGCAATGATCAGACATTCAGTCTTTTCAGAGTTTAACTGAAGGAAGTTATCTTCTAGCCAGCTAGTGATTGCTGATAGACACTCTAGTAGTTCAGCCAGTTTATGGAGCTCAGATTCCTTAAAGGAGCAGTACAGCTGAATGTCATCTGCATATAGGTGATAAGAGACATCATGAAAAGCATCAATTATCTGTCCAAGAGGGTGTATATATAATAAAAACAGGAGTGGACCTAAAACAGAGCCTTGGGGTACCCCACAGAACAGGTTTGTGGAATCTGACATGATTTGGTTTATACAGACACTGAAACTTCTGTTAGAAACGTACGATCTGAACCAGTCTAGAACAGTTCCAGAGATTCCCAACGAGTCATGAAGTCTGTTAATTAAGGTGCTGTGATCAACAGAGTCAAAAGCTGCAGAAAGATCCAACAATACTAAGACTGTAAATTCCCCGTTGTCTGCAGCCATCATGATGTCACTGGAAACTTTAAGCAAAGCTGTTTCTGTTGAATGAGTTTTACAAAAACCATATTGGAATTTATCAAAGTTGTTGTGAAGTTCCAGAAAAGTAATCAGTTGATCGGCCACAACTTTTTCTAAGATTTTAGAGATAAAGGGCAATTTAGAAATGGGTCTGTAATTATTAGGCTGAGAGGAGTCCAAACTGGGTTTTTTCAGGATCGGTTCAACAACAGTATGTTTGAAAACAGAAGGTACAGAGCCAGATTGGAGAGATAGGTTAATAAAATCCACAATGCATGGGCCAATTTGGTCAAAGACCTTAAGAAGCAAAGCGGTTGGGAGACAATCAACAGGGCAGGAAGTTGGATTCATGTTTTTCTGAATGAGACAGATGTCCTGGAAATTTACAGGAGTAAAGAAGGACCATGATTGGGAGGGAGGTGGCTGGATGGGAGAATGGGAAGAGGATGGGGGTGGAAAACTTGCCCTGATATTTCTGATTTTATTCTCAAAGAATGCAAGAAAGTTGTTACAGTCAGACCTTGAGAATACAGGCATGTGAGGGGCGTGAGGTGAAACAATCTAGTTTATGGTGTCGAACAAGACTTTAGAATTATTTTTGTTTGAGGAAATCAGCTGAGCAAAGTAAGCGGCCCTGGAGTTTGTGATCATCTCATTCAGAGATGTTATGAGTTCCTTAAAGTGCAGCCTATGAACCTCTAATCTAGTTGACTTCCAACGCCTCTCAGCTTGGCGGCATGTCCTTCTGAGACTGTAAATATTTTCATTCATCCAAGGACTTTTTCTTCTGTGAGACCCAGTGCTTTGTCTAACCGGAGCCACATTATCTAAGATACAAGAACATTGCTGATTAAGCGAATGGATAAAGGAGTTTGGATCATCACCATGAACTAAGCTGCTGTCAAATAATGCAGAAAATCCATCCACTGCTGACTGATTAATGATGCGTCTTTCTGATTTCAGTTTGTGAGCGACAGGATCAATGAAAGACTGGACATTAAAGAGAATGCAGCTGTGGTCACTCACATGAACCTCTTCAACATGTAAATGGTTGATGTTTAGTCCTAGAGAAAACACCAGATCCAGAGTATGGCCCATTTTATGTGTGGGGCCTGAAATGTGCTGTTCAAAGTTAAAAGACTCTGTAATAGATATGAACTCTACTGCTGTGCTACAAGCAGCGTCATCAATGTGTAAATTAAAGTTACCAAGAATTAAAACCTTTTCTAGTTTGAGCGTTGATGATAAGAATTCAGCAAATTCAGAGAGAAAAGGGCCAGCTGGACCGGGAGGTCGATAAATTAAAATACAGTGAAAAACATTTTGTAATCCGACTTTGATAACCTGACATTCAAAAGTAGTAAAAGGGCCACTTTTCATCAAATTACAGACATGTTTGTCCTTAAAGATCACAGCAAGACCTCCACCACGACGTGACGGGCGTGGTGTGGTAAACACAGAGCAATCTGGTGGACAAAGTTCATTGAAATGCACAAAATTTCCATCTTCCTGCCACGTCTCCGTAAGAAATAAATATTCTAAGCCCTCTTTGATAAACGGCTCATTTAAAATAAAGGATTTGTTTGAAATGGAACGGGCATTTAACAGAGCACACTGAACTGAATCCTGGAGATCATTTGTCTTCTTAACCTGTTGGAGAGGAATGGGTGGTAAACATCTGGTGCGTTTCTGGGTTCTCCGGCCATAAAAACAGTTTATATCCTTGCAGGATGATAAATGAACTGGAATAGGAAAACTTTCAGGTCTGTCAGCAGAAGATAAAATTGTGGGGACAGTGACCCTTGGAAGGCATACAGATGATGGTTGCATTGGGGGAGGATTATAGAGGGCAATGTTTGGAGTGGTGGTGCAAGCGATGGCCGGAGAAGGTGTAGATGGCTGGGATATGGACCGTCATGTCTGTGAAAAGGAATCCACCATAGATGTATATCTATGGGACTGCACAGCATACCTGATGTTAGCGGTTAGCATGCTCGAGCCATGTCGGTTAGGGCGTACACCATCTCGCCTGAAAAAAGAAAACCGCTCCCAAAACAGGTTGAAGTTATCAATGAAACCAAAACNTGTGTGATGACAGACTCACGACGTGTAACATCATTTGATCCCACGTGAATGATCACTCTTTTAACTGAAGCTGGGATGGAGCTCAGCAGACCAGGAAGTATATCCAGCATAGCAGGGACGGTGGCTGATGGAAAACATCTCGTCATGACATTGAAGAAGCGGACATTCCTGATTATTGAGTCACCTACCAGCAAAGTGGTAGGTGAAAACAGTGGACGAGGTGCAGATGATTCTGGGTTTGGGTTCCTTTGGAGTAGTGGAGGATTCTGGGTTTGTGTTCCTGTGGAGCCAGAGGACTGGAGGGTAGGAGGTGGAGGGTTCGTAGTGGAGGGGCTCACATCCTGAGCCGGGGTAGTTGGTCCAGCAGAGTGTCGACGCACAGCATCCTTCAGTATTTTGCGTCGGGCAGTGGACGTTGAGGTCCTGGGGGGATTAGACTTTGTAGGCTGCTTCTTACGAACCACAGGCTCCTGCTCGATGGCATTAGGTAGTTGGGTAGAAGGAAGGAGGTTGGTGAGATCAGCTGCCTGATCATCAGCAAGAGGAGAGAAGCAGTTTGATAGACTAAGGTCAGGTGGAGGGATGGGACCAGCAACAGGGGATCTCCTACGGCCACGTACCACGACCTCAGACCAAGATGAAGATGGGTCTGGGGTAGAGCTGGAAGTTGGTAGTCGTGATACAGCAGGGTCCCAAGCAATGGTGTCTTGGAGCAGAGGGTTCTTCATTGGTGTCTCTTTTTCAAATTTACTGACAATGTGACTTGTAATTTTAGGGATACGTTTTCTAAATCTATCCAGCAGCATTTCTTTCTTCTGTAGTTCAGCAGAGAGTCGCTGTATATCCTCTTTAAGGTTCTGGATCTTTTTATTTGCTTTAAAAAACATAGACGGATCATTGTGGGGCAGAAGCGGGGAGAGGACAGACATTCAAAATAGCTTCAAGGTTGCAGAAAGCTTACGCTGTAGCTGAGCCGCCTCTGTCGGATCCGAAAGATTTGTAGTCCAACTAAAAGTCCAAGAAATCCAAAAAAATCCCCAGAAACATAGAAATCATGAAAGGAAGATCTACTAAATATTGAGTGCATTTCTTGTTTGTGGTGCCCAAATTTATGCAACTGCTTTCTACCTTTACAGTGAAGGGAGACAATTTCTAAAATTATCCAGCAGCATTCCTTCTTTTGCAGTTCAAAAGAGACAAGCCATACACCCTCCTTAAGGTTCTGAATCCTTTGATTTAAAAAGCACAGACTCATCATTGTGGAGCAGAAGGAGAGGAAGGAGGACAAACATTCAAAATACCTTCAAGGTTGCAGAGAGCTTACACTGTAGCTGAGCCGCCTCTGTTGGATCCGAAAGATTTTTTAGTCCAACTAAAAGTCCAAGGAATCAAAAAATCCCAAAAATCATAAGAATCATAAAGGTCCAATAAAACCCACAGAATCCAGCAATCAGTGACAGAAAAGAACCAGGATTTTAAAGAAATTAAAACACAAAAGTAGGGAGCTGATGCACAACTGCAACTTCTGCAGGCTCCTTATCCCCAAAATGTCAGGTGATTAACAAAAAGAGCAGAGGTAACCTAAACCACAGACAAAGGGGAGGAGCTGTGAGAAACTACAATAAAATAAAATAAACAGACACAAGGGATAACAGAGGGAACAAAACAACTGAGACATTGGAAAAAACGCAGAACATAAGGCAACAGAGGGGAAAAATCAAAAATAAAGAGAGACACGTGACACAGGGGAAACCCTGACACCTGTGTTTTTTAAAAAGAAATTTCATTGATCTAAACATTTCATGTCTTTTTTCAACATTGTCATTCATGTTACTGAGATTAGAGGAGCTCTGTCGCTTCTCCCTACATAACAACACACAGCTCATTCAGAGTCACTTTAATTAAATCATAAAGGTCTAGGTTGAGTTTAGAGCTTCAAATCTGTATAAATCTAAAATTAAATCCAACATTGAATCACTGGGCTTCTTTGGTTTTTATTTAGACAATTAGTCAACAGTGTAGAACACTTTTATTATTTGATATTAATTACAAAACATTTCAATATTAAATGTAGATGTCAGTTAATTTATTGTACAGAGGTCCAGATACACTAAGAATGCAAATCACAGTCTTTTGTTCCAGTGTGTGAATGTGTGTGTGTGTGTGTGCGCGTAGATGAATGACTGGTTGTGTTGTAAAGCGCCTTTGGGGGTTGTAGCACCCTAGAAGGTGCTATATCAAATACAGGCTATTTACTGTTTTGTTTTCAATTATTAATTTCAATTATTTTCACCCTCATTTGTATTGTGAAAGGATTTCTGTTTTGGGATATTCTACAATTTTATAGTTTTGTCAGAAGTTTGACGGGTTTTGTAACTTAGACTGATGTGCACAGTATATTGCTAATGCAAACAACACACAGCCCATCTGGGCCAGAGTGCATTAAAAACAAAGACCTTCATTAATGAATCACCAATATTTTGAACACAAATATACAGAATAAATCTAAAAGATGCATGAAAATCATTGTTTGGTTACAATGGGTTATGATTTCAATGTGCAAATTTCACTTATACAAACTTCACAATAAAAAAATCATGAAAAACATTAAAATGTCTTGTCAAACGTGCTTTTTAAATTTATCTTGGCATTTCTTGAGATAAACATCTGTCATTGACATTAAGCAAATTTATTTTCTCTTCAACTAAACAAATCTTTGTGGCACAATAATAAACAAATAATTCCATGAGTTTGTTTTAATTACATGTTTTTTTTGTTTTGAAAATTCACAGTTTGCACATGTAAATGCACAAATGTATGATCCTTGATTTATTTTCGTGAGTGCAAATAAACACAGCATCACCTGTATTATGTGAGACTAAAGAATATCAAAGCTGTTGTTAGTATAAAGTTGCTTTCATGCTTTAATGCCACAGTGAACGGAAGCGTTAGCTCCAATGCTCAGACGGTTGTGTTCTTGGATCCAGCAGATCCCGGGTGCTGCATCTGGTGAGTCACCAGCAACGAGGCTGCACCATCCTCCTCTGCTTCTGCTCTGATCAGCCCCTGCTGCTTTAAGTTCAGGATGGAATCAGCAATGATCCGCGCCGTTTTCTTCTGGTATCCTCCAGACGTCACCATGAGTATGGGGATGCCCCGCCGCTTTGCAGCACTGAACACAATCTCATCTCTTCTAACAATGCCCTGATGAAGAGGAGCAGAGACAAAACATCACCCTGAAGATGAAAGGGACACCTGTGTATGCATGCGTGTGTGTTTTCAGGGGATTCTTAAACAAAATAATCATTCTTTTGTAGGACTAGGAGAAGGCCTTTTAAAAGGCTAAAAGGTCAAAGACAAATGATTGTCCAGCAAAGGTCATTTCGCAGGTATACCAGTGTGCAGCTACATCAACACAAGGCTCGTGTTTACGTCAACATCTGAGACTTAGCCAAAACCAGGTGGCGCCTCCAGCTTGTTTATCATAATCTGCAGAAGCTCAGTTCTCAGTCCACAGATGAAGACAGAACTTTCACCTCCTAGTTTTAATAAAAGGATCTTCTGTTGCCTCATAAATGATTCCTTCCACTTACAGGTTGAAGAAGAAACTTTTTAAGTGATTTAATGCCTTAACTGCTTTATAATCATCGTTACAGTAAGGAATCAACATTGTTGTTTGTGCTGATATCAAACCTGAGACACCACAAGTGATTCTATCTACTTGATGAATAATAATGGTTTATTATTCGTATATTCACATATTAATATTACTATATTAATAACTGAATGTTTAATCTATTTTTGTAACAGATCAAGAAAATAATTCTTTCTTAAGGATCTGAGGAATGTGACGTCTGAGGAAGTTTTGGTAAACGCCCAGTTGCACATGTCAAATTCTGATTTGCAAACATTTGTAAACAATTAATGGTAAAAAGAGCTTATACTTCCTATTCGGGTCAGTTCCTGCAGAACCAAAGACTTAAGCTAAAATTCATCTTACTGAAAGTGAAACCAGACTTTTGGTGGAATATTTTTAGCAAAAATATTAACCATCCTTTCTGAACAACAATCCTTATCTGGCAAAACTCATCAGCCGTTATATCGAACTGCCTGCAGCCCAGGAGATTATCTCATGACCAGCTGAGTGGAGTCAGAGGGAACTACGACCTGTGACATCCAGAAGTACAGTTCCCCTTGCCGAGGAAAACTTCACCAGCCGGATTGCCGGGAAATCTCCATGCACCAGGGTTCGTAGCTCTGCACTGGCTTTGGGTGGAATCATTAATTTATTAATTTGATAATTTGTTAAACCTAAACAAATAATAACAGACAGCTTACTTTGACACCCAGACATCACAACCTTCCTATAATTCTTAATAGAGGTTTGTTAATAACAGCTAATATCATTTTCCATTATTTATCATTCATGATGTCACCTGATATTACCTTGAACCATCATTTTTAATCATCTTGTGGTGCATCATCATTAGTTGTAGAACATAGTAATACATTGATTTTTATCAACTATCTTCTCAACTCTGCCTCACATCATTATTATTTACAGAGTGTTGGGTCACTGGTTTGCCTAAAGAACTTTGTTTTTAATCATCAATCAAATATTAAATTATCAAGAATAGTGATAATTAATTCAATAAAGTAAGTCAAATTAACATTACACGTTTTAACTTTGGACTTACAAAAGAAACAGGGTTGGAGAGTTGGAATAGAATAGACTTTATTAATCCCACAGTGGGGAAATTCACTCATTACAGCAGCCCAAACACTTAGAGAAAGGAAGAAAGGTAATAAAGTACAGTTACTTTCCAAGATGGCGCGACACGGGTTGCAGCCTGTCAGAGCAGCTCTCACTTCTTCACTCTCTTTTTTATTCTTTGCTTGTTTTGTGTTGCGCGTTTTTAACTGCACGATCCACAGGAGAAGTTTTGTGTCGTTTGTGTTCATTTTTTTTACTTTTATCTGAACTTCTGAGGGTCGCACAAGGAAATTCTCCCGGGTCCATCCACGCACCTATTATCTACAGCAGGGACCAGCTGATGAAGCTGCGGCCACCGGCGCTCTTCCACACAGATGCGCCTTTCCTGCCCCCTGAATTGAGGAGGAAATACAGGGGGTGCAGAGCTGGGCTTAAAATACAGCAGAGGAAACGGAGATATAAACCAGTTTTACCCTCCGTGATTATGGGAAATGTCCGTTCTCTGCACAACAAGATTGATGAGCTCACAGCACTGTCCAGACTCCAGCGGGATTTCAGACGGTGTAGTTTGATGTTTTTTACGGAACGTGGATGAATGAGCTCATCGCTGACTCTGAGGTTTCCCTGGAAGTATTTAAACTCGCGCGCTGACAGGAGCGCGGAGCGGAGCGGTAAGCGAAAAGGAGGGGGGCTGGCTGTGTTCATTAATGAGAGATGGTGCAACCCGGCGCATGTGACCATTAAACAAAAACTCTGTACAAAAGACATTGAGTTACTGGCTGTTGGTCTCCGGCCCGGAACGTGATGCCGCCATGGCGCGTTCATAAGAAACACGTTGCGGTAATATTGCGCTGATTTGCTGGCATGGTGTGTCTTATAAAAAGGGCTCTTGAGATGCAAAAAAGCACTGTGAGGATCA
This sequence comes from Aphyosemion australe, assembly GCA_006937985.1. Classification (NCBI taxonomy): domain Eukaryota; kingdom Metazoa; phylum Chordata; class Actinopteri; order Cyprinodontiformes; family Nothobranchiidae; genus Aphyosemion; species Aphyosemion australe. The sequence goes on along the minus strand of SSNS01000290.1, from coordinate 99,206 downwards.
TGTTCTTTGACTTCTCCAGTGCCTTCAACACCATCCAGCCGTGTCTACTGCAGCAGAAGATGAGGGGTGCAGGAGTGGACGAACATCTGACTGCATGGATCATCAACTACCTCACCAACAGGCCACAGTATGTGAGGCTGCACAACTGTACATCTGAGGTGGTTGTGTGCAGTACTGGAGCTCCACAGGGTACACTACTCTCTCCCTTTCTCTTCACCTTCTACACCTCGGACTTCACCTACAACACCAGCAGCTGTCACCTCCAGAAGTTCTCTGATGACTCGGCCATCGTCGGCTGTGTGTCTGAGGGGGACGACCAGGAGTACAGGTCAGTCATCATGGACTTTGTGGACTGGTGTGAGCGTAACCACCTTCGCTTGAACACCAGTAAAACAAAGGAAATGGTGATTGACTTCCAGAGAAACACTCCTCCTCACTCACCAGTAAACATCCAGGGAGCAGACATTGAGGGACACCTTTAAGTACCTGGGCGTTCACCTCAACAGTAAACTGAACTGGTCCCACAACACAGATGCTCTGTATAAGAAGGGCCAAAGCCGCCTCCATCTCATGAGGAGGCTGAGGTCCTTCGGAGTTAACTCCCAGCTGCTAAAATCCTTTTATCACTCTGTTGTTGGCTCTGTTATTCATTCTGCTGTGGTCTGCTGGGGTGTAGGCAGCTCTGACCAAGACAGGAAGAGACTGAACAAGCTAGCTACCAAAGCTAGCTCGGTTCTGGGCTGCCTGCTGGATTCTGTTGAGGAGACGTGTGAAAGGAGGATGCTGGGGAAGATGACCTCCATCTTAAGAAACCCCTCCCACCCAATGCACTCCACTGTGGAGATCATGGACAGCTCCTCCAGAGGTAGACTGAGACATCCCAGATGTAAAACTGAGCGCTATCGCAGATCTTTCATCCCCTCTGCTGTAAGAGTGTATAACTCCTCAGTTTAAGCTGTGCTGGTATCATCCTGGTACACAATAACACCAATGCATTATTCATGTGTTCTATACTTGTGCAATACTGGATTCAGATTGTTGTCCGTGTCTCTTACAGTATGCTGCATAGTGTTGGTACCAAGTTTGTTTTCATCTTTTATTTGTGGTTTTTTTAGTGATCTAAGATCAGTGTTGGGAGTAACGAGTTACAAAAGTAATTAATTACTGTAATGCATTGCTTTTTGCTGTAACGCGGTAATGTAAGGCATTACAGAAAAAAATTCAGTAATATTTTACACGGTACAATGTCAGTAACGCGCGCATTACAACGCATTTTTAACCAGGAAACAATTAGTGGGGTAGTGGAGCCTGAATAAAGGTCCAGTTTCGATATAACATTATTTATATGGACTCTCAGCGCACCAGGGCGTCTTTTGAGCAGAGAGGGTGAGCGCTGATGGTTCATGCTGTCAGGATCTGCCCTTTCTGCCCTCCTGTTTTCCAGCTCCCTGCTCACCAGTGTCTCGTTTCCCCTGCTTCAGTTCTAGTTAATTGGTCCCACCTGCCTCTCGTTCTCCTAATCACCCAGCTCCCCAGATCCTCCTGTATTTAAGCCCTGTCTGTGTTCTGTTCAGTGTCGGTTCATTGCTTATGTTGTGTCTGTGTCAGTCTTCAGTTTCCTACATTAAAACCCCTTTAAAACCTCCTCACCTGCCTTTTACCTGCTCACCTGCGTTTGGATCCTCACCTCAGCCCTCAGCCACCAGTTCATGACAGAATGAACCGACCCCAGAAAGGATCCAGCGGTGAGTTTTATTTTTCCTGTTCAGAGTTGTTGGGATGGCCAGATTCCTCTCCGGACTCCTCTCCAGACTCCTCTCCACCTCCACCACGGCGCCGCAGACGTCCGCGTCGCCGAACCTCCACTCCAGCCTTCCAGCCTGCCATCCTGGGTCCGTTTGGAGGGTGCGGCTGGGAGGAGCTGCAGGAGCTATCCTGCTTCACGGGCTCCAGACTGGCGATGTGTTCCCCTGGGGTTGGTCCACGCCGCTGGGAGCAGAGCCAGGCTCCACCGCCGCTTCCTGAACATCGCTGCTGGCGTGGCGCTGCACCCCCGGACGTCCTCTCCGACTCGCAGATGGGACTGCGCAACCGGCCTGGTTTCTCCCCTCCAGCACCCTCCTCCTCATCACGGGAGACGGCGAGGGGATCCAGGCGACGGCGCCGGGCGTCCAGAGCTGTGCCGCCTATCCAAGAGGCCCCGGCTCNCTCACCCTTTCTCTTCACCTTCTACACCTCGGACTTCACCTACAACACCAGCAGCTGTCACCTCCAGAAGTTCTCTGATGACTCGGCCATCGTCGGCTGTGTGTCTGAGGGGGACGACCAGGAGTACAGGTCAGTCATCATGGACTTTGTGGACTGGTGTGAGCGTAACCACCTTCGCTTGAACACCAGTAAAACAAAGGAAATGGTGATTGACTTCCAGAGAAACACTCCTCCTCACTCACCAGTAAACATCCAGGGAGCAGACATTGAGGGACACCTTTAAGTACCTGGGCGTTCACCTCAACAGTAAACTGAACTGGTCCCACAACACAGATGCTCTGTATAAGAAGGGCCAAAGCCGCCTCCATCTCATGAGGAGGCTGAGGTCCTTCGGAGTTAACTCCCAGCTGCTAAAATCCTTTTATCACTCTGTTGTTGGCTCTGTTATTCATTCTGCTGTGGTCTGCTGGGGTGTAGGCAGCTCTGACCAAGACAGGAAGAGACTGAACAAGCTAGCTACCAAAGCTAGCTCGGTTCTGGGCTGCCTGCTGGATTCTGTTGAGGAGACGTGTGAAAGGAGGATGCTGGGGAAGATGACCTCCATCTTAAGAAACCCCTCCCACCCAATGCACTCCACTGTGGAGATCATGGACAGCTCCTCCAGAGGTAGACTGAGACATCCCAGATGTAAAACTGAGCGCTATCGCAGATCTTTCATCCCCTCTGCTGTAAGAGTGTATAACTCCTCAGTTTAAGCTGTGCTGGTATCATCCTGGTACACAATAACACCAATGCATTATTCATGTGTTCTATACTTGTGCAATACTGGATTCAGATTGTTGTCCGTGTCTCTTACAGTATGCTGCATAGTGTTGGTACCAAGTTTGTTTTCATCTTTTATTTGTGGTTTTTTTAGTGATCTAAGATCAGTGTTGGGAGTAACGAGTTACAAAAGTAATTAATTACTGTAATGCATTGCTTTTTGCTGTAACGCGGTAATGTAAGGCATTACAGAAAAAAATTCAGTAATATTTTACACGGTACAATGTCAGTAACGCGCGCATTACAACGCATTTTTAACCAGGAAACAATTAGTGGGGTAGTGGAGCCTGAATAAAGGTCCAGTTTCGATATAACATTATTTATATGGACTCTCAGCGCACCAGGGCGTCTTTTGAGCAGAGAGGGTGAGCGCTGATGGTTCATGCTGTCAGGATCTGCCCTTTCTGCCCTCCTGTTTTCCAGCTCCCTGCTCACCAGTGTCTCGTTTCCCCTGCTTCAGTTCTAGTTAATTGGTCCCACCTGCCTCTCGTTCTCCTAATCACCCAGCTCCCCAGATCCTCCTGTATTTAAGCCCTGTCTGTGTTCTGTTCAGTGTCGGTTCATTGCTTATGTTGTGTCTGTGTCAGTCTTCAGTTTCCTACATTAAAACCCCTTTAAAACCTCCTCACCTGCCTTTTACCTGCTCACCTGCGTTTGGATCCTCACCTCAGCCCTCAGCCACCAGTTCATGACAGAATGAACCGACCCCAGAAAGGATCCAGCGGTGAGTTTTATTTTTCCTGTTCAGAGTTGTTGGGATGGCCAGATTCCTCTCCGGACTCCTCTCCAGACTCCTCTCCACCTCCACCACGGCGCCGCAGACGTCCGCGTCGCCGAACCTCCACTCCAGCCTTCCAGCCTGCCATCCTGGGTCCGTTTGGAGGGTGCGGCTGGGAGGAGCTGCAGGAGCTATCCTGCTTCACGGGCTCCAGACTGGCGATGTGTTCCCCTGGGGTTGGTCCACGCCGCTGGGAGCAGAGCCAGGCTCCACCGCCGCTTCCTGAACATCGCTGCTGGCGTGGCGCTGCACCCCCGGACGTCCTCTCCGACTCGCAGATGGGACTGCGCAACCGGCCTGGTTTCTCCCCTCCAGCACCCTCCTCCTCATCACGGGAGACGGCGAGGGGATCCAGGCGACGGCGCCGGGCGTCCAGAGCTGTGCCGCCTATCCAAGAGGCCCCGGCTCTGCAACCCGGCATGGAGCGGCGGTCCAGCCTCCCGCAGCCAGGTCCAGCCCAGCCGGTTCCAGGCAGTTGGACCGAACCAGCAGAGGACCCAGCAGAGGTTGCTCGCCTGCGGGCTAAGTTGGACGGACTTCGCCCCCTCGTCAGTCTCCTGCAGTTCCAGGTGGGGACACTCACCACCCTCTTCCAGGTGGCCCCGGGGGTCCAGTCCGGATAGCAGTCGGCGCTGTCTGAAGCCCCACCGGTCTCGGACAGGGAGACTGGGTCAGCAGATGAACCGGTGGATGCGGCTCAACTGCGTGAGGAGGTGATGCGGCTCCAAGCCCTCGTCAAATTCCTGGAGTTCCAGAGTAAGACGCTGTCCACCCTGGCATTCCAGTCATCGCCAGAGACCCAGGCCGCCGGGCTCCATTCATCGTCTTCGNGTTCACCTCAACAGTAAACTGAACTGGTCCCACAACACAGATGCTCTGTATAAGAAGGGCCAAAGCCGCCTCCATCTCATGAGGAGGCTGAGGTCCTTCGGAGTTAACTCCCAGCTGCTAAAATCCTTTTATCACTCTGTTGTTGGCTCTGTTATTCATTCTGCTGTGGTCTGCTGGGGTGTAGGCAGCTCTGACCAAGACAGGAAGAGACTGAACAAGCTAGCTACCAAAGCTAGCTCGGTTCTGGGCTGCCTGCTGGATTCTGTTGAGGAGACGTGTGAAAGGAGGATGCTGGGGAAGATGACCTCCATCTTAAGAAACCCCTCCCACCCAATGCACTCCACTGTGGAGATCATGGACAGCTCCTCCAGAGGTAGACTGAGACATCCCAGATGTAAAACTGAGCGCTATCGCAGATCTTTCATCCCCTCTGCTGTAAGAGTGTATAACTCCTCAGTTTAAGCTGTGCTGGTATCATCCTGGTACACAATAACACCAATGCATTATTCATGTGTTCTATACTTGTGCAATACTGGATTCAGATTGTTGTCCGTGTCTCTTACAGTATGCTGCATAGTGTTGGTACCAAGTTTGTTTTCATCTTTTATTTGTGGTTTTTTTAGTGATCTAAGATCAGTGTTGGGAGTAACGAGTTACAAAAGTAATTAATTACTGTAATGCATTGCTTTTTGCTGTAACGCGGTAATGTAAGGCATTACAGAAAAAAATTCAGTAATATTTTACACGGTACAATGTCAGTAACGCGCGCATTACAACGCATTTTTAACCAGGAAACAATTAGTGGGGTAGTGGAGCCTGAATAAAGGTCCAGTTTCGATATAACATTATTTATATGGACTCTCAGCGCACCAGGGCGTCTTTTGAGCAGAGAGGGTGAGCGCTGATGGTTCATGNTCATCGTCTTCGCCAGAGACCCAGGCCGCCGGGCTCCATTCATCGTCTTCGCCAGAGACCCAGGCCGCCGGGCTCCATTCATCGTCTTCGCCAGAGACCCAGGCCGCCGGGCTCCATTCATCGTCTTCGCCAGAGACCCAGGCCGCCGGGCTCCATTCATCGTCTTCGCCAGAGACCCAGGCCGCCGGGCTCCATTCATCGTCTTCGCCAGAGACCCAGGCCGCCGGGCTCCATTCACCGTCTTCGTCAGAGACCCAGGCCGCCGGGCTCCATTCACCGCCTTCGCCCGGGACCCCGGCCGCCGGGCGCCATCCATCGCCAGAGACCCAGGCCGCCGGGCTCCATCCTCGCCAGAGACCCAGGCCGCCGGGCTCCATCCATCGCCAGAGACCCAGGCCGCCGGGCTCCATTCATCGTCTTCGCCAGAGACCCAGGCCGCCGGGCTCCATTCATCGTCTTCGCCAGAGACCCAGGCCGCCGGGCTCCATTCATCGTCTTCGCCAGAGACCCAGGCCGCCGGGCTCCATTCACCGTCTTCGTCAGAGACCCAGGCCGCCGGGCTCCATTCACCGTCTTCGCCAGAGACCCAGGCCGCCGGGCTCCATCCATCGCCAGAGACCCAGGCCGCCGGGCTCCATCCATCGCCAGAGACCCAGGCCGCCGGGCTCCATCCATCGCCAGAGACCCAGGCCGCCGGGCTCCATCCATCGCCAGAGACCCAGGCCGCCGGGCTCCATCCATCGCCAGAGACCCAGGCCGCCGGGCTCCATCCATCGCCAGAGACCCAGGCCGCCGGGCTCCATCCATCGCCAGAGACCCAGGCCGCCGGGCTCCATCCATCGCCAGAGACCCAGGCCGCCGGGCTCCATCCATCGCCAGAGACCCAGGCCGCCGGGCTCCATCCATCGTCTTCGCCAGAGACCCAGGCCGCCGGGCTCCATTCATCGTCTTCGCCAGGGACCCAGCCGGTCCTCCTCAGCCACTCCCAGAACCAGCCGGATCCAGCGGCCACGTCGCCGGCCTCCAAGAACCAGCCGGCTCCTGATTCCCAGGCGCCGGCCTCCCAGAACCTGCCGGCTCCTGCGCCCACGTCGCCGGCCCCCCAGGCCTTTAAGGTCCCGCCTCCTGGTTCCCTGCTGCTGGCCTCCTAGATCCTGCCGGCTCCTGCGCCCACGTCGCCGGCCTCCCAGAACCTGCCGGCTCCTGCGCCCACGTCGCCGGCCTCCCAGATCCAGCCGGCTCCTGCGCCCTCGTCGCCGGCCTCCCAGAGCCTGCCGGCTCCTGCGCCCTCGTCGCCGGCCTCCCAGAGCCTGCCGGCTCCTGCGCCCTCGTCGCCGGCCTCCCAGAGCCTGCCGGCTCCTGCGCCCTCGTCGCCGGCCTCCCAGAGCCTGCCGGCTCCTGCGCCCTCGTCGCCGGCCTCCCAGAGCCTGCCGGCTCCTGCGCCCACGTCGCCGGCCTCCCAGAGCCTGCCGGCTCCTGCGCCCACGTCGCCGGCCTCCCAGAGCCTGCCGGCTCCTGCGCCCACGTCGCCGGCCTCCCAGAGCCTGCCGGCTCCTGCGCCCACGTCGCCGGCCTCCCAGATCCACTTGGGTCGGTGTTGGGCGTCCGGTGCCGCCCCTTAAGGGGGGGGGGTACTGTCAGGATCTGCCCTTTCTGCCCTCCTGTTTTCCAGCTCCCTGCTCACCAGTGTCTCGTTTCCCCTGCTTCAGTTCTAGTTAATTGGTCCCACCTGCCTCTCGTTCTCCTAATCACCCAGCTCCCCAGATCCTCCTGTATTTAAGCCCTGTCTGTGTTCTGTTCAGTGTCGGTTCATTGCTTATGTTGTGTCTGTGTCAGTCTTCAGTTTCCTACATTAAAACCCCTTTAAAACCTCCTCACCTGCCTTTTACCTGCTCACCTGCGTTTGGATCCTCACCTCAGCCCTCAGCCACCAGTTCATGACAGAATGAACCGACCCCAGAAAGGATCCAGCGGTGAGTTTTATTTTTCCTGTTCAGAGTTGTTGGGATGGCCAGATTCCTCTCCGGACTCCTCTCCAGACTCCTCTCCACCTCCACCACGGCGCCGCAGACGTCCGCGTCGCCGAACCTCCACTCCAGCCTTCCAGCCTGCCATCCTGGGTCCGTTTGGAGGGTGCGGCTGGGAGGAGCTGCAGGAGCTATCCTGCTTCACGGGCTCCAGACTGGCGATGTGTTCCCCTGGGGTTGGTCCACGCCGCTGGGAGCAGAGCCAGGCTCCACCGCCGCTTCCTGAACATCGCTGCTGGCGTGGCGCTGCACCCCCGGACGTCCTCTCCGACTCGCAGATGGGACTGCGCAACCGGCCTGGTTTCTCCCCTCCAGCACCCTCCTCCTCATCACGGGAGACGGCGAGGGGATCCAGGCGACGGCGCCGGGCGTCCAGAGCTGTGCCGCCTATCCAAGAGGCCCCGGCTCTGCAACCCGGCATGGAGCGGCGGTCCAGCCTCCCGCAGCCAGGTCCAGCCCAGCCGGTTCCAGGCAGTTGGACCGAACCAGCAGAGGACCCAGCAGAGGTTGCTCGCCTGCGGGCTAAGTTGGACGGACTTCGCCCCCTCGTCAGTCTCCTGCAGTTCCAGGTGGGGACACTCACCACCCTCTTCCAGGTGGCCCCGGGGGTCCAGTCCGGATAGCAGTCGGCGCTGTCTGAAGCCCCACCGGTCTCGGACAGGGAGACTGGGTCAGCAGATGAACCGGTGGATGCGGCTCAACTGCGTGAGGAGGTGATGCGGCTCCAAGCCCTCGTCAAATTCCTGGAGTTCCAGAGTAAGACGCTGTCCACCCTGGCATTCCAGTCATCGCCAGAGACCCAGGCCGCCGGGCTCCATTCATCGTCTTCGCCAGAGACCCAGGCCGCCGGGCTCCATCCATCGCCAGAGACCCAGGCCGCCGGGCTCCATCCATCGCCAGAGACCCAGGCCGCCGGGCTCCATCCATCGCCAGAGACCCAGGCCGCCGGGCTCCATCCATCGCCAGAGACCCAGGCCGCCGGGCTCCATCCATCGCCAGAGACCCAGGCCGCCGGGCTCCATCCATCGCCAGAGACCCAGGCCGCCGGGCTCCATCCATCGCCAGAGACCCAGGCCGCCGGGCTCCATCCATCGCCAGAGACCCAGGCCGCCGGGCTCCATCCATCGCCAGAGACCCAGGCCGCCGGGCTCCATCCATCGCCAGAGACCCAGGCCGCCGGGCTCCATCCATCGCCAGAGACCCANTTGTGGACTGGTGTGAGCGTAACCACCTTCGCTTGAACACCAGTAAAACAAAGGAAATGGTGATTGACTTCCAGAGAAACACTCCTCCTCACTCACCAGTAAACATCCAGGGAGCAGACATTGAGGGACACCTTTAAGTACCTGGGCGTTCACCTCAACAGTAAACTGAACTGGTCCCACAACACAGATGCTCTGTATAAGAAGGGCCAAAGCCGCCTCCATCTCATGAGGAGGCTGAGGTCCTTCGGAGTTAACTCCCAGCTGCTAAAATCCTTTTATCACTCTGTTGTTGGCTCTGTTATTCATTCTGCTGTGGTCTGCTGGGGTGTAGGCAGCTCTGACCAAGACAGGAAGAGACTGAACAAGCTAGCTACCAAAGCTAGCTCGGTTCTGGGCTGCCTGCTGGATTCTGTTGAGGAGACGTGTGAAAGGAGGATGCTGGGGAAGATGACCTCCATCTTAAGAAACCCCTCCCACCCAATGCACTCCACTGTGGAGATCATGGACAGCTCCTCCAGAGGTAGACTGAGACATCCCAGATGTAAAACTGAGCGCTATCGCAGATCTTTCATCCCCTCTGCTGTAAGAGTGTATAACTCCTCAGTTTAAGCTGTGCTGGTATCATCCTGGTACACAATAACACCAATGCATTATTCATGTGTTCTATACTTGTGCAATACTGGATTCAGATTGTTGTCCGTGTCTCTTACAGTATGCTGCATAGTGTTGGTACCAAGTTTGTTTTCATCTTTTATTTGTGGTTTTTTTAGTGATCTAAGATCAGTGTTGGGAGTAACGAGTTACAAAAGTAATTAATTACTGTAATGCATTGCTTTTTGCTGTAACGCGGTAATGTAAGGCATTACAGAAAAAAATTCAGTAATATTTTACACGGTACAATGTCAGTAACGCGCGCATTACAACGCATTTTTAACCAGGAAACAATTAGTGGGGTAGTGGAGCCTGAATAAAGGTCCAGTTTCGATATAACATTATTTATATGGACTCTCAGCGCACCAGGGCGTCTTTTGAGCAGAGAGGGTGAGCGCTGATGGTTCATGCTGTCAGGATCTGCCCTTTCTGCCCTCCTGTTTTCCAGCTCCCTGCTCACCAGTGTCTCGTTTCCCCTGCTTCAGTTCTAGTTAATTGGTCCCACCTGCCTCTCGTTCTCCTAATCACCCAGCTCCCCAGATCCTCCTGTATTTAAGCCCTGTCTGTGTTCTGTTCAGTGTCGGTTCATTGCTTATGTTGTGTCTGTGTCAGTCTTCAGTTTCCTACATTAAAACCCCTTTAAAACCTCCTCACCTGCCTTTTACCTGCTCACCTGCATTTGGATCCTCACCTCAGCCCTCAGCCACCAGTTCATGACACATGCGCTCCTGACGCGCGCCGCAACCTCAGTAACACTCTCAAAGTCACGCCACCAAAAGAAAACAACGTGCGATCGTTCATGTCCGCTTATATTCTCGTATTCTTTTATTTGTGTCTGACGCGCGCTCCCCCAGCAGAGCTCATCTGTGCCTCGGTGACATCATCTCACTGCAGCGGGCGCACAGTGCACCTTTCGCTGTTTCTGCAGTGGATCCCTGAACTGATTAGTTCAAAATGTGAAAATGTAGGAAATCCAGGAAGCCGTTTTTCTGGAAGATTGAAAGGAGATGCAGGAAGATAAGAGACAGACAGGAAAACGGTCAAATAAAAAACGAGAAAACTAAATAAAGTTCTTGAAAAGGAAAAAGTATGTACATTTTTATCCACTACAAAACAATAACAATATAAAGCAATAATTTATAAACATGTAATATTTATTTATTTGATAAAATTCAGATCACCTTCAAAACTCAGTTCCACACCCAGGGCCGTATCCAGGCATTTGGGGACAAAGGCAAAATACAGGGTGGAACCCCCACCACCACCACACACATACACTCAGTTAATTTAAGCTAGCAGCATACAATATGTTGTTGCATTTATTTAATAAAAAATAATTTTCTGGGGGTCCTGGCCAGCATTGGGCACTTTCATGCCCAGGGGCAATCATCCTCCAGCCCTGATGGAGGTGATCAGAAGGACCTGCAGAGCAAAATCTTTCTGCTTCTGCTACGGTGTGTCTAGATTTCCAGGCTACACAATATCAGCAGAAGACAAATGTTCACGCAAAATGTTTCACTTCCTGTAGTCAGACAGAGCAGAGATGAGTGAACCTGCAGCTGATCTAACGTTAGAACATTCTCCGGATGGGCATACGCCCATTACTTTAAGTTTGTGAAAAATGAGGATATGAAGAACAATGTAGTCAAATGCACTTTATGTGCTACACCTAAATGGTAAATGGTAAATGGTCTGTATTTGTATAGCGCCTTCTTAGGGTTCTACAACCCCCCAAGGCGCTTCACAACACAATCAACTCAATTCACCCATTCACACGCTGGTGGGGATGAGCTACGATGTAGCCACAGCTGCCCTGGGGCGCACTGACAGAGGCGAGGCTGCCGAGCACTGGCGCCACCAGTCCCTCCGACCACCACCAGCAGGCAAGGCGGGTTAAGTGTCTTGCCCAAGGACACACAGCAGCATTCTCTGGCCGGAGCCGGGATCGAACCTGCAACCTTCCGATTACTGGACAACCCGCTCTACCTCCTGAGCTACTGCTTTACACCTAAAGAACTGTTAATTATGTTTGACTGTTTTAACCACAACCCCTAGCCCAGTTAAATAACACATCACCTTCAACTGGATGTTTAATGAGCTAATTGAGCGTCATGAGCTACATTTAGATTCCCAAATCCATATTATTTTGGTGAGAGTAACTTAAAGTAACTTAAAGTAATGTAATGCCTTACATTTTAAAATCAGTAATATTGTAATGTAATGAATTACTTCAAAATGAGAGTAATAAATAAGTAAGTGATAAATAATGCATTACAGTTTTGAAGTAACTTGCCCAACACTGTCTAAGATTACAATACTAGATTACTGCCTATGTGTATATAGATGTATCCTTGAAATTTCATTCCGATTGAGAGAGGTGGTTTTGTCCGATCGTCAATCCGATTGGCGTCCATGTACACAGCCATTCGGATCGTTGGGGTAAAATAATACCCACTGCGCATGTGTGCAACTTCAGCGTGCCCTCTTTTTGCCTCAGGACAGATCAAAAACATGGCGGGCGGTAAACAGAAGTGGTCTGTTGCAGACGCTATTTTTTACTGGGAATACTACGGGAGCTCAATATTACTGAACGTCTCGATGGCTGAATGGCTAAAAATGCCGAGTTATACACTCAAGTGCATCTAAAGTTCATCTAAAGATGCAGGAAGCAGGAATTCACCGAAGTTAGAGAATAAGCAAATGAAATGCAAGGGAAAAGACGTGCGGACAAGATGGCGTTTGTTTACAATTTCTCTTCCGGGAAACACAAGTCTGCGCATGCGCAAGCTATGGTGCGGGCATCACGGCGTGATCGGATCATTCCAGTTAGTGTCCATGTAAACAGAGATTTGGGATTTCCGATCAACCAAGATTTGAATCGGATTGGGGAAATTTGGCGCATGTAAACGTAGCTATTGAGTGGGCCATGTTCCGTGCCTCCATTGTCGAGGCGGCTGACCAGAGCTGCGGCCGCAGGGTTGTCGGTGCCTGTCGTGGTGGCAACCCCCGAACCTGCTGGTGGACACTGGTGGTTAGGGATGCTGTCAAGCTGAAGAAAGACAATTTACATGTGTTTTGTGGATTTGGAGAAGGTGTTTGACCACGTTCGTCGAGGGGCCCTGTGGGAGGTACTTTGGGAGTATGGGGTACCAGGCCCTCTGATATGGGCTGTTTTGTCTCTGTATGACCAGTGTCAGAGATTGGTCCACATTGCCGGCAGTAAGTCAGGCTCGTTCCCAGTGAGAGTTATACTCCGCCAAACCTGCCCTTTGTCACCGATTCTGTTCATAACTTTTATGGACAGGATTTCATGGCGCAGCCAAGGTGGTGAGGGGATCCGTTTTGGTGGCCTAAGGATCAGGACCCTCATTTATCAACCGTACTTACGCACAGATCTGTGCATATATCGTGCGTATGAACAAATTTACGCATTGTGTGGTATTCATCATTTTGTACCTGTGCGTGAAAATGTTCCTAAATATAAGAAAACTTCAGACCATGCGTAGGAACAGCATCTAGTGGTAGAACGGTGGAACCGCAATTCTGAAGGTCTCATTCATCCACGCGTGTTCCTCATCCACTAATTATTCTACCCAATAAATACGTATTTCGGTGGAAAAAACAGCTGTGTCGCATGAATGGTGTTAAAACCTATAGAATACACATGTGACCGACAGGTGTCTGACAATTGTAGCATGACTGATCTCCTGTTACTGGAGGATTTGACAGAGACTCTGGAGGGGACGCATCTTCCGTGAGTGCACCGATGCTTGCTGAGTGGTTCCTGAACAGATACCACGTCCTGAGCTCAGAGGAGGCTGCAGTGTCAACAAACATTTTATAACAAGAACAAAACTAAACAGAACATGCAGACAACTCTTTAAATGTAAACTGTAATCGACAACAGAATGGAACATTCAGTCCGTTTCTCTACATTTCTTCATATTTAATTTTATATCGAACCATAATTTCTTTATTTCTGACAGGAAACTCTCCTCTGTCCTGACCGTGTTTACAATAATAAAATTATAACCTCTGCAACTAGTTTGTTCTCTTCTAAATCAGCAGCCAGTGCCTCAATCTCGCTATCAATAAAGTTTTTCTTTTTTTTTGGGAAGAACCCAGGGAATCCCCCATGGAATCCCCTTGTGAGCTGCTGTTAAGGTTTTTACATGTTGTTACTTGATTACTATTATTATGACACAAAAATCTTCTTAGCTCACAGGATTCTGCTACTCGGCTGTAAAGACCATACCAGACAGTTCCTGGCTCCTATGGTTTAAAACACCCACATTAAGTTTATGTTCCCACATACCACTAACGGAGGGGGGCTCCCTGATAAGAGGAAACACTCCTTAAAGCTTCTCCTTGTGCATGTTTCTTTTCACCCATTGTATGACATATTTACGACTTTTAATAAAAACCCTAGCTGAGCCAAGAGGTAGGCAGTCTGAATTGAGATGTACACACATTCTCATCTCTGACTCCTCTTTGCAAAGTGAATTAAAGACAATTGTTTGTGTCCAGTGTGTTCTTTGTCAAAGCTGGTAAAAATCAACCCAACAGCTGCGCACATAGTGTGACCAAATATGGTTAATTGAGGGCGTTTCTGTATGTAAATGGCGGTGATAGGACACGAGCACCTGGGTACGCACAGGTGGGAATTATCATCAGACGATTGCAAAGGAACGTGCGTACGAGAGGCCACCGCATGTTTCATAAATCAGGATTTTGACCGTTCGTACGAACATTCTAAATTTTGTTCATAGGAACGAATATACCGGTAGGAATGTTTCTACGAACGTTTGCAGCCGAGTGTGAAGCAGCTGGGATGAGAATCAGCTTCTCTAAATCTGAGACCATGGTCTGCCCCAAGTGGAGGAGTTTAAGTATCCCAGGGTCTTGTTCACGAGTGAGGGAAAGATGGAGCGCAAATTCCATAGGCGGATCGGTGCTGTGTCTGCAGTGATGCAGGCATTGTACCGTTCTGTTGTGTAAAGAGAGAGCTGAGCCGGAAGGCGAAGCTCTCGATTTACTGGTTGATCTATGTTCCTACCCTCACCTATGGTCGTGAGCTTTGGGTAGTAACTGAAAGAACAAGATTGATACAAGCGGCCGAAATAAGTTTTCTCCGCAGGGTGGCTGGGCTCTCCCTTAGAGATAGGGTGAGAAGCTCGGTCATTCGGGAGGGGCTCAGAGTAGATTTGCTGCACGATCATAATTTACATGTCTCATCAGACAACCACAAGCTCTTTTGGGTCTATCTGTTTTTTTCTCACTCTTCTTCTTATTTATTCTTATTTGTATTATTATTATTGTCATCCAATTCATTGATGCACTTATCTACTTATTTTATCTCATTCACATGAGGGCAACATGTACTAGCCACTCACACACACATCTATGGGTGCACTAAGGTTTATCTCATGGAATGTACATGGAGCTGGCTCCAGAGAGAAGAGGTTAAAGATTTTTGACCAGCTTAAAAGACTGCAGGCAGACGTTGTCTTACTACAAGAGATCCATAGACCTGCCACAGCTGCAGATGAACTTAAAACATCTGAGTTTCCCAGCATGTTCTCTGCCTGCTTTAACTCTAGGCAAAGAGGAGTAGCTATTTTAATACACAAAAATGTCAATTTCACAGTATTGGACACAGTTACAGATCTAGAGGGTAGATTTATAATATTAAAATTATTTATTCAGAACTAAAACTTATGTATTGTTAGCATATATGGTCCAAATACTGATGACCCCTCATTCTTTTATAATTTTTTTTTCTGTACTCTCTGAACACTTGAACTGTCCACTTCTCCTTGCGGGTGATTTCAATTTTGGGCTGTGTGGTATTGAAAGACTCAGTACAGCTGGGACTCAGCGCAATTGGCAGTCCACTAACATAGTTAAACAGTATATGAGTGATTATGGACTTAGCGATGCATGGCGATCTCTTCATCCCAAACGCAGAGAGTATACCTTTTTTTCTCACGTCCATCACTCTTACTCCCGTCTTGATAATTTTCTAGTCAGCAGCTCATTGTTGGCTGATATTTCAGACACTGAGATTCATCCTATAGTTGTCAGCGATCATGCTCCTGTTTCCTTAACTCTGGTAAATAAGAAGGTAATCCCACCAAGTAAAAACTGGAGGTTTAATACATCACTGCTTAAAGACGAAGGTTTTGTGGAATATCGAAATAACGTTCATTGTGCCACTTTACAATAATTAGAAAAATAGTTTTCTTCTGGTAGGCACAGGGTATTAGCAAGAGAAATTTGTTTAAATCTCTTTTACCTGCCAACAGTTTCGACTTCTGGCTGAAGTCTTCTTCATGAAATTTCTCTTGCTAATACCCTGTGCCTACCAGAAGAAAACTATTTTTCTAATGGTTTTGTGGAATATTTTAAAAAAGAGTGAGCTTTCTATCTGGAATATAATGACCTGCCTGGAATGTCAGCATCTGTTCACTGGGAGGCAGGGAAGGCAGTGATGAGAGGTAAAATAATATCTTTCTCATCACATAGGAAAAAAACTGAAAACAAACATATTCAGGAATTAGAAGAAATTATTAAGTCTTTAGGGACCTCATCAGAAGAAGAAATACAGAACAAAATACGTAAAGCTAAACTAGAACTTAATGAAATTATTGACAAAAAAATCACATTTTTAGCACAAAGACTACGAATAGAAAACTTTGAACATGGTAATAAATCAGGCAAATTCTTAGCTAACCAGTTAAAAATAAATAAAGAAAAAACTACCATATCTGCTGTTACAGACTCGACTGGGAATATAGTATATGATCCTGAAAGAATAAATGAGACTTTTACAAAACTTTGTACTCACCACAGATAAACCCATCAGATAATGAGATCAATCACCGGTTTCCTGTAGGAGTAGCTACCAATGCATTTAATAGACTTAAATGCTGTTTTTAAGGGGAAATGTTCCAAGTATTTAGAATACAGTACCAGGAATAGGCAAAGTAAGGCAGACTGCCTTGGGCTGAAAATACGTCCGGTTGTGCGCAAAATATTACTGGGCCACCCGGACGAGAACATTCATTACCCTAACTAGGCCGGGTAGAGCTGATGCTAGTGTGAAAGTGCCATTAGACTCCAAATCTTGTGTCTGAAGCTCAACTCTACTCTGGCTCAGTTATAGTTCGTGTTGTAGTTCTTGAGAGCGGTCTTGGTCTCGAGACCATATTTTTATGTTCTTGGCCTCGTCTTGGTCTCGAAGGCATTTTTACTCGATTTTGTCTCGGTCTCGGACTGGGCGGTCTCGGGTTTTTTTGCCGAGACCGCTCGAGACCTAATAACTTAAAATCACTGATAGTGTAACAATTTCCCCAGCTGCCATAGGTGCCGATTTAAAGTGGGTGGGTGCACTGCATGCTGCAGCGCCGAATTGACACACCCCCTGCATATTTAGTGTGGAAACCCACGGGGCGAGACAACTGGAGGAAAGCAGCAGCTGTGTGAACTTGTTTGGGAGCGATGTCTGCAAACTCGGCTATAATTAAATTTGGTTTTACGCACCACAAAGCGTTTACTTTTCAAGGTAAACAAAAACACTCAGCAGTCTGCAAATTCTGCAATGCTCTGCTCACCGAAACAGCTGGGACGACGTCAACTTTTTACCGTCACCTCGAAAGGAAGAACAAAAACAGGTAAGCTAACAGTTACCATACAACGTTTAATATTATGACTATGAGACACACTAAAAGACTTGGTAAACTCCCCCATCCAGATACAATAAGCAAAAAATAAGCTTAACTTCTTTCCATGGTCGTTTTACGCATTAACAAATACGTTTTGGGTGACAGCGTAACAGCGCCGCCGCCATATTGAGTGGGTCTCCTCACTCTCCAAACCCAAATGGAGTCAACGCAGAGTGAGCAACTATGCCCGTTTTTTTGTACTGTTTTTACAAGAAAGCATAATAAAATATGTTTTTAGTTGGGTAAACACCTTCCTCAGTAGAAATAAATGCTCTGGGGGTGAATGGAGACCCATCTAAGATGGCGGCCGGCCACTACGGCAGCGCAGGTCCATGGAGCATCTACGTATGTGATGTCTGTGGTTTTAGGCATTAATTTGCTCACTTTGAAAGCGTTGGCTATATTAGCCTACAGCTAAGCTTGCCAACGTTTTGTAGATTTAAGTATTGTTTCCTTTTCAGAGTTTACATCAAAGCACCTAACAGCTTACATTTAAAATCTAAAGGCAAACAAAATTAATAAACTGAAAAAGGAACCAAATTAATTAAATTTGAACGGCAATTAAATTAAATTAAAATACTAATCTTTTTTTTCAAGGAGAGGGGATTTGAATCTAGTGTATTTTTAACACAAAACACCAATGATTTTCTGACCCCCTCAGGACTATCAGAGCTAAGCTAAACAGCTGCTTGGTTTGAAAATAACAACCCAGCCACTGACAATTAGCTGCCTTTCATTTGTAAATGTAGCCATCATCTTTGGAATGTGCCTGATAGGTGTCATCTAGGCTGGCCTCATCTTGTGTTCTCTCTAGCCTCTTTTATAAGACACACCGTGCCGGCAAATCAGCGTAATATTACCGCAGTGTGTTTCTTATGAACGCGCCATGGCGGCATCACGTTGCAGGAATTTTGCGGCATTCGTGCCGCCACGCTTGGTAGAAATATTGCAGTAATATTGCGGCTTAGCCGGTCTTATAAACGCACATTAAGTCTTGGCGCAAAAGAGGGTGGTGTCATGACAATGCGATGAATTAATGCCGAGCTCCGGCCGGGAACTATGTTGAAAATGAAAGTAAACACGGCCATAAGTTTTGTTTATGTAAACAGAATCAGCTGAGATGATAAACTGGAGCGATGCGGAGCTCCAGGAGCTTCTCTCCGTTAGATCTGCAGCTCAGATCATCTGACAGCTCACAGGGACTGTGGAGGACACACACCTATAGCTGACTGGGGAAAAAAACTTAAGGAGCACGGCTTCGATCGCAATAAAAAGCAAGTTATGTCCAAAATACACGGAAGTCCGCGACAGCGTAGAGACCGCCCCCATACCTCCTTTATGCCGCCATCGCGTAATCTTTTATAAAACTGACATGCACTCAAAAAAAACAACAAGGGCATCTGCTATATTGTCATAAATGAAAGATGTTGATTCTATTAGATAAAATCATGTTTTGTAGTTGTACATAATTTATTCATGTAGTTTTAGCATAACATTCAACAAGTTAAAATGTACTAGAAAAATGTTTGTTAACAGAACATAATCCAAAAGGGTTCAGTTAGCAAATCCGTTCCGCTCCGGAACACAGGGTGGCATTAGTGATCAAATGTCTAATAACATGTAGCCTCCTGTCCGGAAGTTCTTGTGCGAGAAGGACCTATGGACCTGGCTGCAGCACGCAGAAAGAGGAAGCGTCGGGCCTGTTGTCAGACTATTACCAGATTTGGAAAATGCTATATATATTGTCATTTCCTCATAAAAAATACCCCCAAACCCTTTTTGTTTGCATTCATGCATGTATTTTCTTGTGTCAGCTGCAATTTGCTCGATGTAAAGATTTTTCTCCTCCCCCTGAAGCTAGTCTTGTCTTGGTTCTGAAACCTGGATATTCTGTGGATATTCTGACAAATAACTTCTACTGGGACAAAACACCTCCATAAAAACCTCACATCCCATCTACAAAGACGCACGTGATGGCCAGCACAGGATATGTGTGACGCCACTCTCTTGACACAGATTCACTGGCGCAGTGGTTACAATGTTAGGTTAGATTACATAATGTGATGTGTACTTTTGCGCAGGTTCGCCTCCTTGTCGCGGAATTTACTTTTTTTTTACTTCGTTTGTAGCTACACTTGCCAGTATTTTGTTTTCAACCTTTTATTGGTAAACTGTTTTAAATATCTGGACTAATGTTTATTTAGCCAGTGTGAGTCCATGTGTGATCAACTAAAATGCTGCTTAGGAATGACCAAATTCAAAGAACTTTAGAGACACAACATATTTAGCTGAAAATCATCAATAAAGCAAATATATCAATAAATGAAATCAGCTTCAGATGGCTAAATAAATTACTGCTGACACCACCAGGAGTTGAACTGGCGTCAGCAGAGGGCAAAACAAACAAAAGACATACAATTATACCACTGGACTACCAGAGCCAATACAATGGTGTGTTTGCCCAAGAGGCTGTTGTAGATGCGTTTTGTCGGAGCGGCTGTGAGTGGAGTTTTGCTGACACAAACTTTCATTTCCGGGTATAAATTCAGGCTGACGAAAATAACTCGTACTCCAAATAAATGACATCTCAATAGTGCCAATTTGAACATAGAACATAGTATATTAACTATTGTAAAGTAGTAACAGCCGTAATTCACATATGGTATGGTCTGACAACTGACCCGACAGCGCTCCCTTCAGTTCTGGAACGCAATTGTGGCATTTTCCAAATATGGTATTGGTCTGACAACAGGCTGTACTTGTGTACTTGTGCTGTGCATCCATGGAAGAAGGTGAGTGAATCTTTTACCATCCATCAAACACCAAAGACTACAGGTGCGGATATGTTATAAAAAAAAAGCTATATAATTACCTATTTAACGTTTTTAGATATTTATTTATTAATGCTAATCCCTGATAATGATAGAATCTGCTAAAGGACTAAGGTGAATGTCTGTGTGCCCCTTTTTTCCCGTGAAGGACGTCGACATCAACAGTGAGGCTGCAATGATAGAGACAACATTTGGAATCTATGTGATTCGCAAAGAAGGTGCAGAGCCAGATGATGAATGACAAGATGTTGGTATCATTCTAGCTTCTTTGTTATTAGTGACTGGGTTACTCTTATGGAAACGTAACTGAAGCCAAATGTTTGTAATTGGCCTTTTTATATTACAGGTTTTGTTCTTGTGTTATATTTTCAATTTCTAATTGTTGCAGTTTAGGACTTCAAAATGGATTAATGTATAATGTTTGCATTGAATTTTCACACAGGTTCTCAAAGTGAAAGACATACAAATGTTACTGAAATGGCAGAAAATTTGTTTGGTACAGTACTTGCACACTAATTGTTTTTCATGATGTTTTTTCTCAGTATGATTCATTTTTGTTTAGCTCAGACAAATTATGCCAAAGTTTTAATGGCTTTTCTGGATTTTTTTAAGTTTCTTATGTGGCAAGGTGGACAAACAAGGGCCCGGGCGGGACTCGAACCTCAGACCCCCGGGGTGATAGTCATGCGCGTTAACCAGTCAGCCAAAGGGATATGTGGCCAAGCCGCTCAGGCGCATGATCAATCGGGATCCAGTGACAGGACACTCACACTGTCACATTTATATAAACATGGGAATTGCAAAGCATTTTTTTTCCCATTCAACTTTGAAGATGTCTGTGTTTGCACTTAATGTTAAGTCACTTTATGGGATGAAATAAAGATTTATTTCAACAATTCAATTTCTGGTTATTTGTTAAAGCTTGACACAATTTGGGTAAACATATCTGCATTTCTGACACTTAACTTTTTTTGGGGAGTAATAGGCACAATGGTGGCAGAAAAGTTAAGTGGCCTTCCCGTAACCAGAGGGTTGCAGTTTTGCGCCTTGCATAGTGAGACCCAGTTATTGTTTCCTTGGGCAAGACACTTCATCATTCTAGGCTGTTGGTGGTGGTCGGAGGGAACCGGCTGCAGTGTGGGGTTCAGTGTCTTGCCCTTCAACACTTCAACATTTGGCAGGGGTAGCTGAAATCAAACCCACAACCTATAGGCTAACTCTTCCATAGCTGCCTCATGTTTGTATTATTTTTTGAAGTAATGTCACTACTTAATGAAATAAAATACCAAACATTTCTTGGTTAAAATAGCATAACAAATCACATTAGCCAAATGGTACCTATGCTACATTTACCCTTGCAAATGTAATTGGAATGAACAATACTAATTAAGTAACGGTAACCCAGATACATCAAGTTGACCCAACAAGTTTACATTTTGTTCACTCAACATAATTATCTATTGCTATATTAAAGCATTTCAGTTCTGTACTGAGCTCTTAAGGCTGGTTTAAACTCTCTGTGAGCTCCGCAATGGAGAGACGCACACGGAGCGTCGGAAAGGTTTTCATAACTTCTGTTCAGGCAGCGGAGTGCTGCAAAGCAATTCCCCGCCAGGACAACAGAGGGCGTAGCGCTATTCTGTGATATCCTGCCACCATGACACTCATGTATCCGGTTCACGATAGTGTATTTACTCATGTGTTTACATTGTTTTAATGTATTTCAGAGACTTTTTAACACGGACTAATTTGTCCTTCATTCTCCTCCACCTCTTCATCCAGTTGCCACCTCTAAACCCACGTTTCCCGTCGTTTCCATCCACGTTTGCTCCATATTTTGTACTCCTTCAGTCACGGGTGAATAAACGTTCATATTTTCGGACTTTTTCGCGATGCGTTCTTCAATCTATTCTGGGTCTTCCGCTAAATATTTTTCTACTTATTAACGAAGCAACGGCGGTGATGGTGACGAAGTTACAGGAAGCGTCATCCTGACCAATCACAAGCTTGCGGTCTCTGTCACTTTCGACAGATGTTTAAAATTTGGGGTATGTCTCCGTCACCCTCCGCGAGCCAGTCGGAGAGCCCTTGCGCCGACGCAAAATGGCGGTGCGTGCGTCCGTTTCACGCAGACGGACCGAGTATAAACCAGCCTTTATAAACGACCTTAGGCTCCCAGATGCCGCATCGGCTTTGCGGCAAATTGGTGGCATTGTTTTATAGAAAGGGCTTATGACGGTGGCGGCGACGCCTCATCAGCAAAACAAGTATAAGCATTTCCTCTATATCCAGCTCTGTCTCCGTTTTGTTTATTTTTCCGTCATGCAGACAGGAGGCTGCCACCTTGGAATCACGTGAGGGGAGAACGCGCTGTGATTGGTCACTTGGAAGATTTCACCTTCAAACAAGTGCAGGCCTTCACAGCTCTGGACCATAAAGCTCTGTCTGAAATGTGTAGCAAGGATTATGAAGAAGTGGTGTTCAGCACCCGTGAGTGGAACCAGCTCAAGGAACTGACTTCAATTCTTGCACCATTCTCGGAGGCGACAGACCTGACAGAGGGAGAAAAGGCTGTTACCATTAGCATGGTGGTACCGACTGTCCTGGACTTAAACACACATCTTCTGAAGATGGAGGAGACACGAATACAGTGTCGGCCTATAGTAAAGGCCCTTCGTCAGTCTCTGATGAGAAGATTCAGTGGAATCTTTGCCAAAACAGAAATGACCAAAGACAGTGGAGGGGAGGAACCTTTCAGCCACAATGTGTACTTTTTGGCCACAATGCTTGACCCACAGTTTGGATTGAACTGGGTTGATCTGGATGTTGCAAATTGGCAAAATGAAAAAACCTCCAAGAACTTCAGAGAAGATCTGAAGAAAAAACTGACAGGTAACCTATATGAGTACATTTTACATCAAGATAAAAAAAGACTGGTTTTGATTTATTAAGGGGCCTGCCCGCCAGGCAGGGGCCTTATTGCTCTCCACTGGAGGATTTGTATTCTTATTATTCTTCCGTATACGTTAATACAGCCCGAACCGCAGCGTGCACCACCACAAATCTTACATCAAAACGACCGGCTCGGTCGTGGGAGGTGTGCTCTTACTTTTCTTAGCGTTTCGAGTTACTATGGCAACGGTATTAGCAAAAAACTGCGCAAAAACTTCCCCCTCATTACATTTGAACCAAAACAAAATGTGCACCCCCACAAATCTTACATCAAATCGACCGTCTCGTTCGGGGGAAGGTGTACTATTACTTTTCTTTGCGTTTTGTGTTACCATGGCAACGGTATTAGCAAAAAACTGTGCAAAAACGTCCCCCTCAATACAATTAAACATCCATTTCATATATAACTTCTACAAACAAGGTCACAACGGTACCAAATTTGATATGTGTCATCACACTAACACTGACTATACATTCATGTGGTCATTTCTTTAATCTGCAACAGCGCCCCCTACATCCATTTCAAACTTTAATAACTTATACAAACAAGGTCACAACGGTATCAAATTTGATTTGTGTCATCACACAAACACTGGCTATACATTCATGTGGTAATTTGTTGAATGTGCCACAGCGCCCCCTACATCAATTTCAAACATTAATAACTTCTACAAACAAGTTCACAACCGTACCAAACTTGCTATGTGTCATCACACAAACACTGGCTATACATTGATGTGGTCATTTGTTGAATCTGCAACAGCGCCCCCTACATCAATTTCAAACATTAATAACTTCTACAAACAAGGTCACAACTGTACCAAACTTGCTATGTGTCATAACACAAACACTGCCTACACATTCATGTGGTCATTTGTTGAAATTACTTTAGCTCCGCCCCTTTAGAGACGGTTTCCTCTAAATAAAACACGCAATATCTGATTCTCACAAAACTTCACAGAAATGACATTTGTACACCTAAGAACTGCTGAAAAGGATTTTATTCATATTTAGAAACAGCGCCCTCTAGATTTTTACAACCAGCTATATCTCCATAATGCAACATCAGATCCACACCAAATTTTGTGTGCTTTGTTGTTGGTCACCGTTTAACACATCAGTGTGGTTACTGTACACCCCCCCACCCCCCCAAAAGAGGAAGCAGCTATAACATCTGTTTAAAAGCTTGGGTTTTCACACAATTTTAAACACCGGTACTGGGAGCTCAGCAGAGCACTAATCACTGTTTTAGAAGATCACTTATTACACCACCTACTGGTGACATGCACAGTTTATTAGCAAGCTTATAGGACAAGTTGAGGAGGGGTTGAGATGCTGATGATGTGGTGGTGCGCATTGGTCTATGACACATGGCCACCAAATTGCGCCACGGGGCAGGCCCCTTTTAAAATTTCTTCAGGAATTTTCTAGTTTAATTTAGCCTTGTACTGGAATTTATTAGGTTTAAATTTCATATTGCAAACCTCTGATACCAGCTTTGTAATTCACCTTTAGGAAGTAAGCTTCTTCTACACAACATATTGTTAAGTTAATTATTTCATACCTGCTAACACTATCACTATGTGTCTGAGTAATTTTGTCATTTTGTTGTATTTTTCAGACGCTTTGATCTATGAGGTTGAGGACTTGATCGACAGCGAAGGCGAAGATTTCGGAGCCGCAACTGCAGCTAGTGATCCATCAAGTGATTCACCTCCAGTCAAACGCTCACGTCTTATTTCTCGCTACGAAGCTCTCAAAAGGCGCAGCTCAAGCCAGGGTTCAAGTATCAGAACACAGATTAGCAAATACTTTGATGCCATACAGGACACTGACACTAATAATGCACTGGTCTTCTGGTACAAAAACCAAGACAGATTCCCACAATTCCACAACTTGGCAATGAAGGTTCTGTCAGTTCCCGCATCCTCTGCACCAGTTGAGGAGTAGAGGAGGCATCATCATGAGACCCCACCGTGCACGTTTAGGTCACAGAATGCTGCAGGACCTCATGTTTCTAAAATGCAACCAAGCTCTTCTTAAATCTTAGCTATCATGGAAAGAAACTAGACTTTCAGCCTCAGGTCTTCACCAACAAGTTTTATCACAATGTTCAGGCATGGCATGACATAATTTTTAGTTCAACTTTTACTGATTTAATTAATGGTGTCATTTCATGCAGGAAAGACCACTTTTCAAGAATGTTAACAAAAATAAAAAAATAAAAATACATTTTTCGTTTTATTATAATTTTTCTTTGATATATATGGTCTTGTTGGTCTTGTCTCGGTCTCGACCTCTAAATGTCTTGGTCTTGTCTCGGTCTTGACCGCTAAATGTCTTGGTCTTGTCTCGGTCTCGGGTCTCTCTGCTCTTGACAAAGTCTTGGTCTCGGGTAGTGTGGTCTTGACTACAACACTACGTGAAACAGGCATGCCAGTTTTTCAAATTTCATTGTTTTAGGCTTTTTTTTTTTTTTTTGCTTGATTCATTCAAGCCCCATTCCTGAACTTTGTGGATATATGGTCTCTGTCGCCCTCTCAAGGCTTGCTGCGTAACGTCACTGTTGTAAAATCAAATCTCTCTCTCGGGCATAAGAGACATGTTTACATTACTACTGTCAGGCAAAACAAAGAAAACAAACTTTTCCACCTCCACACATTGAATAAATAGTTTTATCAGGACTGTATAACAACTTTATGCCCGACCAAACACAATAACCCTGGTGAAATAATTTATTACTTACCTAGCCATTAGCAGCACGGCTAGGTTAGAGTCTGTAGTTCATGCTGTTCTTTCTAAAAGAGCTCTCCAGCGAGGAAAAGACGGCCCAATAATAACTCTGGTCTTTGCTCTTGCTCTATCACGTTCTTCTTTTCTTTTCCTAGAGTCCTCTGATAAGGGATTTCTAGCTTTCTTTGGTGAAGTTGCCATTGCTAAACCGCGAGTCTACGTTATACAATTATGGCAAGCCAAAGGGATAAAAAAATTGCGCGTTCTAAACTTGTATTATGTCCACCAAAACGCTCGTTCGAGACGTGCGTTTTGGCGGACATAATGCTCGTTTTTAGAACACGCGAGTTTTTGTCCCTTTGGCATCAAAACGCGCATTTAAGATGCGCATTTTGGCAGACATAACGCACATTTAGAACGTGTGCTTTTTTATCCCTTTGGCTTGCCATATGCTGCCGTAAAGCAACACCCAGTGAGTACTTCCGGTAGCGACCCGAGCTCAAAAACTGTATAGTGCGATAAACAGACGTGGGACCCCCCAACACTATCACAGGTATGAAAATGAACATAATAGATAATAGTATGACGCCAAAACTTTACAAAAAAGCATAATTTTAAGGTGTAAAAGTTGTGGAGTGTTACTGTAAAGTGATCTGCATTAGCAAACAACAGCACTTGTTGATATTTTAGACCACTTTCCATAAATTAGCACCACTCAACTATTTTTGTATTTATATCTTGATGTCCTATTAAGGATTGGACTACTCTATGAAAATTTCAGTTTAACACACATTCTAGGCATCTTCAACATTAATCTATGGAGAAGCAGTATTTAGAGATGATATGTTACCTGTGGTGAAATGGAGAGTCCTCCGAGGGGATCCCCCGCCAAGATGTCTGTTCCTGCATTATAAACAATGATGTCAGGACGGACTTCGTTCAGCGCTCCTTCAGTGTGGAGCTCAACCTTCTGGAGATACTCAGAGTCTTCAGTACCCCAGTCCAACTCCACCCTCCTCTTTATAGCTCCTAGAGACAAAGATAATTCAATTAAGTCAAGGAAAGGGTGAGCCTCCAAAACAAGGGTTCTTAATCTATCATAAACCAATCTTACTATAAACATAATGATATCAAGTAAGCCTTCTGAGAAGCTGGATAGCAATACTCAACCCTATGAAATGCTGCATAATTCTAATTCAATAAAGCGACATTCAGCCCAGAAAATTGAATACATTTTGATGAATTGAAACTTTTATAAAAAATATTGAAATTGATTACAGTTTCCTGCCTAGAGTACCTTAGACTTGATCCTAATGTGCATTTACTGGAACAGTGAAAGGTTCACTTAGAGATGATGCAGCACAGGAGCTTTACAGAAAGTTCTGTTTATCTCTGAAGATTTTCCATGAGAGAAGCTCTGGTGTAGAAACATAGTGTTGTCTTTTGAAACAAATATCAAACAAAATATGTTTGTACGGGTTATCTTAAACAACCTAGAAGATATGATCACTAAACATTCTCCAAGAGAAAAGTCAGAAACATCCTCCATGTTTTAAACTGCACAGGGAGGGAGATGTTTATGGGATGCTGGTAGCACCTGGTCAGATCATCATTCATAAACTGACAGACTCATTAAAGGGAAACCTTGATTATAATGTTGCAGAAGCTGCTGTGGAATATACTTCCTGCAGAGTGCTAATAGTGTTTATAGTGATGCTGACATAAATCAAAATAAAATTTAAATCATATCTAGTGGATGGAAGGGGAGGAGGCAGACCTGGGCTTCAATCTCAACCCCCATTCAGGATCCAGACTACCCTGGATGCTCTAACCCCAAATCCACACTGGAGGCATCAGTGGCATGGAACGGCAGTGGAACGTTGCTACTTCAAACAGAATCTATTATGAGTTGATCCAAACTGGCAGAGGCGCAGAACATTTCAAGCACGTCGTAGAAGCAGCACGCCACGCCACTAAAAATAGGATTGGGTTCTATTTTTGCCACAAGCTGCTTCTGGGAAAAGTCAATTTTCACAGTTAACATAGGGCTAGACAGGAAATCACACACAGTTTCAGTGTAAAACGGCCGTTAATTTTCAAAATAAAAAACTATTGCAGAGATGCGATCCCGTCAATACACGTAACATAATAGCTTATTTACTCCCAGCATCGTTTGAGAAGTGCAACGATGTGTTTTTCATGGCTTTAATCCTGGCAGTGGAGAGGAGCAACATTATATATAGGGATGCAACGGTCCACTTTCCCCACGGTCCGGTCCGTACCTCGGTTTTTGGGTCACGGTTTCGGTCCACTTTGAATTGTAGAAAAGCTTAAGAAAATCTGAAATTTCCAAACTTTATTTTATTCACACAATAATATAACTTTTCAGATGTATTACTTGTAGTCCAGTGTATAATAATATGTTCAGAGACCAACAGAAATGTCACTTTTAAAACGCCTTTTCAATGTGGTGTCAGTGAGAGGCTAGGGCGACCGAAGCGGGACCGGGAGAGACGCGTAATTTGGAATTGTAGGATGTCCAAGGAAGGTCCCGACTCGGGAGTGTGTGAGGGGTTGTGGCTTCAAATAAAGTGAGCCTCTGAGTTCACCGTTTTCTCTCCTCATCTTTATATTCAACTGCAAACCAGAAATGTTCCCACACGGAAGGTTTGTTTGAAGACGGTGCGTCGCATGTCGCCGTGGCTAACTTTCTCCCTTGTTTTGCTCAAACTTTCAGCTCAGTGGGGCGGGTCAAACCTGTGACTGGATATTTACTCGCGGGTAGGGAGGGGGTCTGCTGTGAGCAGCTTCAGAGGAGACTAGAGCGGGCACACGGAATGAAATTCATCTGCCTGGACAGACAAACGCACCCTGGTGCCATGTAAAGCATGAAATAAAAGGACCAGCGTAAAAATAATGGCAAAACCGAAGTCCCGCAGTACACGAGGGTAGATTGTCCCATGCAGGGAGGACCGAACGGTCCGGGATTTTACCGCGTACCGTTGCATCCCTAATTACATATATGACATCAAACGTGATCTCCTTCTTTTTGGTTTAATGGCGGATGGCAGGGGTGGACTGAGACGATAATTCAGCCCTGGAATATCTCTGTCTTGACAACGGCCCAGAGCACACCCACTGGCCCTAGAGCACACCGGCCATTCTGGGATTCTCCAGAACACACAGATTGCCAGTCCACCTCTGGTGGATGGCATGTGACCTTTGAAGTCTCAAGGGATTTTGTGATCTTGCGAGTCCAGCGAGGACGGCGGATAAGTCACTCCATGGCTGAGACTCCCCCAGTGTGGATTGACGCATCCTGAAGCATGCAAATAAACCGTCCCACTGCCGTTCTGCACCGCTGATGCCTCCAGTGTGGATTCGCGGTAACCTTAACCTGTTGGACCACATATTTAAATTATTCTTAAAGTTTTCTACAAGATTAGCTAAATTTATTTATTTATTTATTTATAAACTTATATTTTTCGAGGATAGATCGCTTAAGACAGGGGTGCCCAATCCTGGTCCTGGAGGGCCGGTATCCAGCAGGTTTTAGTTTTAACTCTGCTTCAACACACCTGATTTCAATCAGCAGGTGATTAACAGGCTTCTGCAGAGCTTGGTGAGCTGCTGCACAGGTGATTCAACCACTGAATCAAGTGTGTTGAAGCAGAGAAACCACTAAAATGTGCTGGATACCGGCCCTCCAGGACCAGGATTGGGCACCCCTGGCTTAAGATGTAGCATCTCGTTTTCAAGCGAGTCCTCCTAGCATCCAAACAACAGAAATATAAAGAACAATAAGAAACAAGATAAAAAATTAATAAGGAGAAAACAGTTCTAAAACATTCAACACACACACAAAAAAAAGCCTGCTCTAGTGCAACTTCAGTATATACAATCAAGGTCACTACAGAAAGCAGAAAATCAAAATCAAAAACAATCAAGTGGGCATAACATGTTCATTAACTGCAGATTTAAACAATCTAAAAGATGTAATTGACCTTAAAGCTCCTGGTAAGTTGTTCCAGTCCGTCGGTGCCTTAACAGAAAAAGCCAACTTTCCAGAGTTCTTTTTAAAACGAGGTACTACAAATGAGATTAGATCAGTTCTGCGTAAATTATGTTGAGAGTGAAATGGAATTAACAACGATGTTACATAGGAAATAAATTGCAGCCAGTGAAACATTCGTCTGCCCTCAACAGAAGGCCATGACAATCATACATAAAGTAATGATGAGTTCTAAACGGACAACGTAGAACAAACCGACATAAACTGTTATAAACAATAGTAATCACGTGAAGAGAAGAGGCAGTAGAGTTCTGATAGAGTACATCTGCATAGTCCAATAAAGGAAATTAAATCTGGGAGACAATACGCTTTCTTACCTCAAAATTAAAACAGGTGATAGATCGATAAAGGGACTTCAAACTAAAATTGATCTTGTTAAAGGCCCTATGTGGGATATTCATAGAAATCATGGTAAAAAATGCTACTCTTTAGCGAACCTGCAGTTCAGAGTAAGTATTGCAGCTATGGTGGCCCACTCAAAAAGGCAACAACCTCCAGCATTCACTCCAGCCATTAGCCGCGCAACCCCTTCTATGTCCCGACTATGTTTTTTAACTACTCGACCAGTTAAAAAAGCATTTTTAATTATGACTGTTCAGTGTTAGTGCCTACAGAATGCCACGCGCATCCCCCCCCCCCACTCGCCAACGAGGCGACGCGCGCACCCTCTACACCCCGGGCCGGCATGATCCCCCCCACCTCCGCTCAACAAGCATCATGGCTGGAAACATTTCTAGAGGAAACACTGCTGTTAGCTGTTATATCAACCTACCAGTCCTTAAGGAAGCTAGCATAGCTGTCACCGATTCACACACGGAGGAGGGATGGCATCAGCTGGGGCATCCGGTGTCATGTGGATCTGAGAGCAGCAGAGTTAACAAGCTTCTGCCGGTTAGCCATCACCTGATTGTGGCACACGGTGTGAGCCACAGTGGAGATGGAGCTAACATCAACCACTGGCTGTTTAGCGATCGGATAGCCGATAAGGTTTGGCTGGAGCCGGGGACACGCTGTGGAGATGAAGTAAACTAATGCTAACGTAGCCACCAGCTCTGAAGTAAACTAATGCTAACGTAGCCACCGGCTCTGAAGTAAACTAATGCTAACGTAGCCACCGGCTCTGAAGTAAACTAATGCTAACGTAGCCACCAACTCTGAAGTAAACTAATGCTAACGTAGCCACCGGCTCTGAAGTAAACTAATGCTAACGTAGCCACCGGCTCTGAAGTAAACTAATGCTAACGTAGCCACCGGCTCTGAAGTAAACTAATGCCAATGTAGCCACCGGCTCTGAAGTAAACTAATGCTACCCACCGGCTAGCGGACGACCGCTGAAGCGTGTTGGGAGAGACACGGCAGGCTGCGGTAAGAGAGGAGACTTTAATAGAAGGAACTTTCTTGAAGAAGGACTTTGGAACTGATACGTTGGGACCGGATTGGGAGCTTTATTATGAAAAAAAGAAATGATCAGCTTGAGGTGAGTCAGGAACAACACTTGGATGCTGGTGTCTAGCTGTTGCGGGCGGGGTTCTCATCATATGTGGCTGCCGAGTGTTGGAAATCATTAAGACCTGACATATTTGATGTGTCTTTTGATTTCATTGTTTGTTATTCAAACTAACAAAGTACAGCAACGGTGTAGCAGCTAGTCTCGTCTCTTCTTAGTTGCATTGTCAGACGCCATGCTTCCAGGGTGCACTGCTGCCCTCTGCTGTTTCTGTCAGGTTACAGTCATAGTGCAAACGCATAACGTGGAGCTCATATGTCCCTAAATAGCTACCGTGTTTCAAGATGGACGATGACAATGGAGCGTCGACCACAATTTATGTATTAAAAATGTAACATTTCAAGCTGAGAGGAATATTTAGAATTGATGTTGGTGAGAAATATTAATGAAAAAGGACAAGTTTGTGAACTGGATACTCAGAATTTGGTAGTAAACAGGTAAAAATATTACACACTGGGGCTTTAACAAGTGATTGAATATGCTTTTTAAAAGACAAATCATGCTCTAGCCAAACACCTAAATATTTAATCGAATCAGCAGCTTGACGCAGAGGAAAATCTGAAAAATATAAATTTAATTCACCAATTAAAGCAGCAGATGGATGTCTCCTAAAAAGCATTGAAAAAGATTTAGATTTGTTTAAGAGTAACCTGTTACAAGCTAACCAGTCTTGTATGTTGTTAAAGTTAGACTGAAGAGACTCTTGAATCTCAGGTATACTTGTATTTGAACAATATAGTACAGCATCATCAGCGTATAAATGAACAGAACAGGTTGAACAACACAGAGGTAAATCAAAGAGAATAAGAGCGGGCCCAAGGAAGAACCTTGAGGAACACCTCTCAGAACACCACGAGGTCTAGCCTGACAGCCATTGTAACAAACAATTTGAGAACGTTTGTGAAAAAAGGAATTAAACCATAAAATAGAAGTACGGGATAGGCCAAAAGAATACAAAATATCTAAAAGTACTCAACCAAATCAAAAGCTTTGGTCAAATCCAGAAAAATAGCTCCAGTGGCTAAACTGTCATCAAAACCAGAGTATATGTCATTAAGTTTCATCAGAGCTGTATGGTTGAGAAGTTATTTCTAAACCCTGATTGATAGGGAGTTAAAGATTATTTACGTCTAGGCAGCTGGAAAGCTGATTAAATATAATTTTATCAAAAATTTTGACAACAGCTAAATGCTCTCTTTTGTTTATTATGCGTATTTTTACAGCATGTTTGAGAGGTAAACTGATAGTGTTCTCACTTACTTTTGGCATATCCGTCCCCTGGATAGATGTTGCGATTATACATATCCATGATAAATACTCGACTGTCATCCAAAAAGTCCCGCTCGTGTCCGTTCCCCTGTGAGACAGCAGTACCACAACTTTAAACTGGAGAAAACACTAAAGATCTTTGCTCCTGTACCTAATATCTATCAGTGACTGACTCAATCAAGTAGTGTTTGTTTTAATGATAATGATATTTTTGATATTCCACTATTTTTAACCTTCTTAGGCTGGATTGCACCAACAAGGTTTAACTTTAAACTCGGATTAAATCATGGTTTAAGTTTAAATTCTGTTGCACCAAACTTTAAACCTAGTTTAAAATTAAGACGTTTAAATTTAAACCTCTTTTTTAAACCTAGTTTAATTTTTACACTAAACCAGGTTTAAATTTAAGCCTGTTGCACCAGAACTTTAAACCCCAATTTAAACTATGATCTAGGATTAACTTTAAACCAGCTAATGAGGAGGTTTAACTTTAGCAATGACTGTATTTATGAGGTTTATTTAGCAAAATGATGATGTTCGTGAAAGAAAATTTAGAAACATGTTCAGTCCACTTGAATTTTATGATCAAAATTAACTTTTTGTTAGTTACTGGTTTACCAAAGAGCTGTTTTTTTATTATTTCTGCAAGCCTTAAGCTGAGCGATATCTCTTTTCTTTTTAAGTCAAATGTCGATCTAATAAAACTATCAACCAGTTGCTGCCTCTGCTGGACTGACCATCGATCATGGGCAGACATTATTGAGACTTTTTTTTCATATTTATTTATTTAAAATTTACATATTGTTCTGATCGACCCATAAAACCAACGCCCTGGTTAACATTGGGCTGGGTCGATCGCGCATTGGTCCTGCTTGCATTTGGCGAGAAAAAAAACGTCAGCTGCAGCGCAACAGTTTGTTTCGGTCATATAAGCATACACGGGTCTGCAGCAGCTCACTATTTCCTTCACTGACACGGAGCTGACCCAGTCACAGCCTGACACACCTGCTCCCTTTCAAAGGGACCCTGTAGCTGCACCGGTGTGTGGAGCTAAGCGCTGCAGATGAGCTAGCTAATGTTTTGTATCTGCGCTGGTGTGCGGAGCTAGCTTAGATGTTAGCTTAGCTAACGTGATCAAAAAGCAAAGGAGGAGCGGAGAAACTACGAGAAATAGCTACATAAACTTTCTCTTCAAGCAAAAGCTGTTAAAGGCTCCAAAAATGACAGTCAGTGGGTGAGAAGAGCAGCGAGGAGGAGGTTTTTCAGTGTAACGTCTGTTAGATGTTAAAGTCCAGGGTCTTCATAGACGTAAAAAAATATTTTTAAAAAGTCAACGTGCTTCTGATGTTTATAGTTTAATAACACAGCCTGTTTAATTTGTAGATTTTATTTGGACATCCACTCCCCTTGATTTAAATCAGTTTAAATGGTAAAATCAGTTTAAGCACGGTTTAAAAAACATAAACTGAGTTTAACTAAACCGAGTTTAATTTTAAGTGGTGCAACGCAGCTCCGCTTAACTTTAAACCTGGTTTAAGTCATTTTAAACAGAGTTTTACTAAACTCTGATTAGTGCTAATCTTAGTTTAAATTAAACCTTGTTAATTGGTGCAATCCACCCTTAGTGGCCTATGAGTTTTCACCCTGACACTGGGAGATCATGGGTTCAAATCCACGGTTGGGTCATATCAAAGACTTTAAAAATGGGACCCAGCCAATGCCTCCTCACTTGACACTCAGCATTAAGGGCTTGGATTGGGAGGGTAAACCACCAAACGGGTCCCGAGCGCAGCCTCCATTGCAGCTCACCGCTTCCCCAGGGGATGGGTCAAATGCAGAGATGTAATTTCACCAGCATGTGATGATGACTTGGGACTTTAGTTTTTTGTGGCATGTTCACCTATGTCTCATGTGGGTCAGTTACACCGAACTAGAAACTCCTATAGGGTGACAGTGGTAGAGGAGTTAAGTGCCTGCCCCCTAACTGGAGGGCTGCTGGTTTGAATCTCATCTGTTGCAGTTTTTGTGTCCTTGGGCAAGACACAGGAGCAGTGCCAGGATTTTTTCTTTACAGTTGCTTAGTGAGTGTTAGGGGTTGTCAATCTTCGTTGGCAAAGAATGAAGAGCCGGGGGGGTTCTATGGGGGTTGCTTAGCCATTGCTTGGCTGAATCTTGCCGTTACTTTAGCAACCCCAATCTACCACCTGGTGACACCCATGGCAAGACCCTTCACCTATCTTACCTGCTGGTGTTGGTCGGACGGACTGGTGGATCGGCAGCCTCACTTCTGTGAGCGTGTCCCAGGGCAGCTATGGCTACATTGTAGTTCATCACCACCAACTCATGAATGGGTTTTATGGTGTCTATAAAGTTTCAAAACTCATGCACACAGTTTCTGTCAAACAGTTTCCAGTCAAACACTGAGCACGTAAATGTGACACGCGCAAGAAAGTTATAACTCTCGAGTGAAAAGAGAGGGCATTATTACACTATGAGAGTAAACTATGTCTACCAGCGCACAAGCATCTGCACAAATGACTGACTCCATCCAAGCATGCACGCAGCACCCGCAACACATGTTCAGTTTCTGAGTCCCCGCTCACTCCACTGCTGCACTTTTGAGACTGTGGAGGCAGAGCCTGTGGCTGATCTGCTCTGTCCTAGGATTGGTGGGTTCTGTCCTCTCTACCCTGAAGGCTTCCTCTTGGACCACAATGGCGGATTGTAACCCTGTCAGTAAAAAATAATTATATATGTTTAGCTCTTTATGTTAATAAATATGAAGATTGATGGACGTTTGAGTCCATTTAGGGTTGACGAGCCCCCACCATCACCAGGATCCACAAGGCCATCCATGAGGAAAGGAGGTTCTGATCTGTCCTGGATGCTCTGGGAACTGTGATAACTGAAGACGAGCTCTGATTAGGCTGTGTCCCTGCATTACATGCAGTTATGAGAGGAACTCAGAACTGAGACAAGTTTATTTTGTGAATTAACACCACACAAATTGAACAAAATCCCCTGGGAGTGTTTCTTTTACTTTCTACATTTCTTATAAAAGTAAGATTTATGCTTTTGATCCATCTTCTAATTTCTGTATAACGTTTATTTTATTTAAATGCATCTTAAATTCATTAAACCGGGGGTCTCCAACACATTGCTCGCAAGCTACCGATAGCTGGTGACGTACTTGAAAGTCGCTCGCCTGGAAGCAGCCAGCGAGCCATCCTGCCTGACTTGTAATTAATGAGGGACAGCTTTAACATTTGATTGCAAGCCGTCTCCGTTTTCTGTAATATCTAATCTAAAATCAGCATTTTGTGGAAGAAAATAAAAATCTGATTATTGCACAAATCTTTCGGCAAACATGTTCTACTGGAAATACCCAGATTCATTGTGGGGGTTTACAGAACAGATCCGCGTTCCTGTCAACTTTGATCTCAGCAGCTGCAGCTGCAGCGGTGATGAAGACTAAAGAAGACGGTGTGACGTTGGTTATACAGACCTGGTTTGGGCTTCAGGAGTCTGATGTTGAGCTGAAAAACATCCTCAGTAAAATATTCTGGGCGACAGTAAAATCCTATCTGCACTACAATCTCGTTAACGCAAATTAAATGCAGTTTGTTTATTAACACATGATGAACACATGTTTCCAAACTTTCTGGACGTCTCCTTTGATTTTGTTTCAACAAATTTCCCTCAATTGTTTCAGCTGATTGCAGGGGCATAGCAAGCTTCTCAACAGTCTCAACATATATTTGTATTTACACACCCTGTCCTATATTACCAGTGTACATTATCCTGAAATTGTTTTAATTATTACCCTGCACTTATTTGGAATGCATTTTTTGTTTACTTTTCTTGTTGCTTTTTTATATGAAGCTGAAGTCGGTTCCCTTTTTAAGTTTCTAATTCAGAAAATTAGTCTTTCGCCAGCCCCGCCCCCAGAACGGCTATTGTCCAATCACACATCATAGCAACCGTTACTATCTGACAACTCCAAACAAAATGATGAAGCTAAGCCTAATTTATAGCATTAGCCTCGATAGTAGTCGTGTCTCCTTCGTTTCCCTTCAGAACCTCCTCATCGAGCTCAACCAGCAACAGCCAAGCATGAGTGCTCCCCCCGCCCGCGGCTGGGCAGAGGTCTGCCTCCCAGACTATCCAAGACTCTTATAGATAAGACACACCGTGCCGGCAAATCAGCGTAATATTACCTCAACTATGTGTCTTATAAATGCACATTAAGCCTATTGGCGCAACAACGGGTGGTGTCATGATCACGTGATGAATTAATGCCGAGCTCCGGCCGAGAACTATTGAAAATGAAAGTAAACACGAGCTTAAGTTTCTTTTTGTTAACAGAACCAGCTGAGATGATAAACTGGAGCGATGCAGAGCACCGGTAGCTTTTAGAGCTGCCTGAAGCTCAGATCATCTGACAGCTGACATCTGACAGCTCACAGGAACACCGCATCGCCGCCACCGCTCACCGATCCACGTGATCCCGGACGCCGCCTTCTCCCGAAACTCCCAACTCCTTGTTCCCTGCTACGCTTCGCTCAGCGGAGCCGACACTAATGTATCCCTCCACTGCATACTGTAACCCTTTTTGCCTCGATCTGGATGATATTGAGGATGAATTGCTCCAAAAAATGTCGCTGACACGCATCTGTGTACTTCTTTCCATCGCGGAAATCTGCGGAGCTGCAGTATTTGATCCACTTATTGTCGGACTTGGCAACAGTAACTAGGGGGGGCGGGGCTCGGCGAAAGGTCAATTCCAACAAAATGTTCCACCCCCAGTAAAGTAAATAATATTATAAAGTAAATACTATCACAAAGCAAGTCAAGTCAAGTCAAATCAAACTGTATTTGTATTGCACATTTCCATAGCAACAGCCAAAGTGATGCACAAAACCGAACAATAACACATTCGGGAAACTAAAATAATATGCTAATATCAAGACATTCAAGAGTCTAAAAACTAGAACCTAAAATAAGAGAGACTAAAATACATAAAAAAAACAGCCCTAAAACATTAAAATGTGCAACCTACTGGATGTCACTAAACACCAGAGAAAACAAATGTGCACTTAAAGGGACACTAGTCAGTTTTGGCTTGTTTTT
The DNA here is from genome assembly GCA_006937985.1 of Aphyosemion australe. Classification (NCBI taxonomy): domain Eukaryota; kingdom Metazoa; phylum Chordata; class Actinopteri; order Cyprinodontiformes; family Nothobranchiidae; genus Aphyosemion; species Aphyosemion australe. The sequence goes on along the minus strand of SSNS01000290.1, from coordinate 61,551 downwards.
AGCACCCCCTAGTGTTCGTTGGTGAAATCGAAAGTAAAACTTCTCTCCTCGCTGTGCGTTTGTCTTTTTAACACCTTAATATAACTGCTGAAATGTCTCCTCAGCCTTAACTCATTGACTGCCAGCCGTTTTCTGATCAGAAAGCCCCTGACTGCCAGCGTTTTTGAGCGTTTTTACTGTTTTTTGAAGAGTCACAGAACATTGTGCTCTATGATCATGTAAACGCCAAAACTACCAAAAGAAAGAGTAGACTCACTTCTTACATCAGGAAGAATCACCGTATTTCTCGCGTTATCCGTTCTTTCACAATCTGTTGTCGAAGCGCTGCTGCAGAAGCATTTCCGGTTTGGTGCATCGTTTTTTTCACAGCAGCGTCCCAAAACAAACTCGTAATCCATTGATTTTCTGCTTCCTGATCACGTGATGTGTGACATACACGGATGAAGATCCGCTTTAGACACGTGATGTTTGTTCTCACGGTGCGGGGGCTCTCTCCGACGCCCGCCCCGTATAAAAAGGGAAATGACGACTAAAGTCGTCATTGGCAGCGAATGAGTTAATTAGTTACTATGGGAGTTATTCATCACTAAGTTAAACAAATCAGCTGTGTTCATCATCTAAAACATGCAGGAAACTTGCTGGAACCAGACTGCAGAGCCAGGTAGGTCAAGCTGAATTTTTCTAAGTCCCAAATGACCAGACCGGCAACTGTGAAGTTGCAAGTGGAACATTCTGGCCACAGGGGGCGACAGGGGCGTGGTGGCCTTTCATTAACCCTGTAAAGGGTCATTTTAGCACATACTGGCTCAAAAAAATGATTTAAAAATATAAAAAAGTTGCAAAGTGTCCCTTTAAAAGAGGACAGCAGTCTCATCTGTCCTAACCTCTAGTCTTTACATTTGAATACCATTATAAAGTAAACACTATTATAATGTAAATACTAGAAGTAAAGAGAAAATATTGCAGTTCGGTAGTAGTTGTGGAGAGGTGGTGAGGGCTTTCTTGGACAAAGAATGAGCCCTTAGGGAGACAACCATGGGAAATCTTCTGCACTACTGGAACCAGTGTTAGTCTTTGTCCTCCTAGCTGGAGTCTCCTCAGGGTCCTGCATATTGTCTTTGTGGTCCTGAGTCTGTAGTTGGGAGCACAAGTTGGCCTCTCTTCTTCGAAAGTCCTCTGCTTCCCTTAGCAACTTGTTGCTGTGCCTCAAAGCTGCATTTAGCTTCTCCTTCAGCCTGGACTCACTGTCGGTCTTAATCTGAAGATTTTCCTCCAGGGTCTTACAAGAAGTCAGTAACTCGTGGTTTTCTGTGTTTAACATTTCTGTTTCTTCTTGTCTGGCCCACTTTTCTTCAACCAGTTTGCCCTGGTAAGTCAAAGCCTGATCTTTAGACTTACAGGATTTGGCCTCTAACCTTTTGGCTTCCTCCACTTCTGCAGAAAGCTTTTCCTTCAGGGACTGCTGCTCAGTCAGAAGTCTCAGTTCAGTGTAGCTGGCCTCTTCCTCTTCCTCTGGCGGCTTCCATTTGAGCATGAAGTTTTTCTTTGAGGGCATGTATATCTGCCCTCTGCTGCGGATTATGGAGCCACAAATCCATGTTTCTAGATGGGTAAAAGTTATTTGGAGATCTGGCCCATGATCGAGTCCTGCCCCTGGATTGAGAGCTGTCCCTGGGTCGAGACATGTCCCTGAATGGAGACCTGGCACTGAATTCAGATCTGGCCCTGGATGGAGACCTGTCCCTGGATGGAGACCTGGCCCTGAATGGAGACCTGGCCCTGGATGGAGACCTGTCGATGGATGGAGACCTGTCCCATTATGATGTAAGAAGTAGGCCATGCCCCCTTGTTGATGCTTAATGCTCCATTTCAATGGAGACAAAACGCTCGTGTCAAATTTTCTGAAGTTCCAGAAAATTTTTTAAAAAGCATTCTGTCTCCATGGAAACGGAACATCAAGCAGCAGTAGAGCTACAGAATTCCATTCTGCTAATGATCAGTTTCATAATTAATCATCATGACATTACAGATAGCTATTGCATCCCTGACTTGGAGTTTTTGACCGTAAAATGCAGATGCATCAATCCACCGCAGGAATTTGGTGTAGTGATCATGAAGTGGAGGTGAATTCTCAGAAAAACTGCAAAAACCCATGCGTTTCATTTTAGCCTCTTGGCCTCAGTTATAGGCTAAAGGTCAGATTATTGGTTATGACCAGACAATTAGAAAACAACTGAAAAGGCAGGCTATTGGATCTGACCAGTCTGATTCGTGACATGGTGAATATTTTCTCTTCAGTAAAGAAGACCAAACTCATCAACACCCCCCGCCCCCATCATCAGGCTAGTGAATTGGCCTTTCTGAACACACATTGAAACGCTTCGGCCTGCTGAGTGTAGGAGGCTTAATGGGCCATTTTACACCTTTCAGCAGAGGCTCACAGCTTTGTCATAAAGTAGTTCCAAGTCTAAAATGGCGCCTGTGATTCCTTTATGTTACTAATTATTTTCACTTGCAGTCAGTCTGATTATTTAGGTCACCAAGCTGAATTGGGATCACTACTGAGTGATTTTAAGGACATTTTTACTCACAATACTAGTAAGATCCAGTCACTTACTGTGTTTAATGCTAAGCTAAAGCTAAAGGAGTACAGCCAGGTGAGGAGAATGACTGGGCTGGTTAAAAAATGTTTTTTCCCACTTGTCTAACTCTGGTAAATATTTCAACAGACAAAATTTCAATTTTGGGAGGAATATCCCTTTAACTTTCATGAGCACAAAAACCCTAACAAAATGATTGAATGAATCAGGAAAGCAGGAAGAAATGTTATTTCTGTTTTTACATTTTTACTTCAGTTCAAACTATTTAGAATTTAGTGTTTTCATCACATTTAGCTTGTATTTGATTTAAAATATAAATATCTTCGGCTTTATTCATTTTATCAGAATTTTTGTGTTGCATTGTTTGGAAAATTAACACAATAACATAACAATTAAAGTTTTGTATTAAGTGACATTTAAAGAACATTAAGTTCTTTAAATGTCATTCTATAGTTTTTGGAAGTATTTGTTCATTTGTGACAAAACAGCTTAACTCTAATAAAAACTGCCATTGCTGCTTGGGCTCCAGGCAGGACCCAGGGTCAGGGACTGAAGAGGAACAGGTTAGCTGTTCCTGTCTGCTCAAACAGTTATGTTACTGATCCATTCTAAAAAATGTCAGCTCATTAACACAAAGTAGATTTGTATTTCATTATCTGAAAGAGTCTGATTAGTTAAAAAACTAAATATGTTTAGTTTGAGTTTAAAACAGGAATGTCACTATTTTCCTTTTACTTTTTTATTTTACAATATTGATGTGTTGAAACAGAGAAAACAACTTGTAAATAATGCATGTTAATATAGTAAGCATAGCATTTTAACATAGTAAGCATACTTACACATGGAAAGCATCAATGTAAATAAATCGTATGGCAGTAGCTCTTCTGCACTTTCATGGTGTCCAAAAGGCTGGAGACTGACGTAGGCTTTAATGTGTTGGATTTTGTTTGCATCTACTTAGAAATGTGTTATTGCTTTATAAGACACACTGGTCTCTTATTAAGTGGCTAATAAATTATAGAGCCATTGAACTATTGTAGCAGTGGCCAGAATGCTCATTTTAGACAAGCTACAACCCGTCTCCCCCAAGCAGAAGTGGGTAGAGTGCCCAAACATTGTACTCAAGGAGTAGCACTACTTCTGAAACATATTGATTGACTGATTTGTGATCATTTGTGGTGTGTTTATAAATAATTGAATGTATGGTGGTTCAACTGTAGTTTGGCAAGATAGGGGCACTGGAACAGCATCTAGCATAGGGCCCTCACAAAGCTAAAAACGGCTCTGGGGCTCGGAGCAGCTCGCCTCCTTAAAAATGTCCTCCCCCTTTCTTCTAGTGATCGCGGTGGACAGGAAATTCTCCAGTCTGCTGCAGATTCTGTGTCTGCTCATTCTCCTAAGCGGTAAGTCTGCTGTGTGTGCGTGTCTGTGTGCACGTGCTTGTTAACGACTTGTTTTTCTGACTGAGAAACTCAGAGAGAGCGCGGGGGGTTGAGGGGGGTGCTGTCCATCACTGCCTCAGTGCCGCTATCTCAGTCCGCCAGGCGACGCCTCCTTTAGGCACATTTTTCTAAAAGGAAGTGTAGGTGAAATAAGTCTCCACCCATGGTGTGACTCACCCTTAAAGCTTCCGGTGTGCAGATCAATAAGAAAGCACTGCTCCAGGCGGCTGCAGAGATCAGATACGATCTCTGATGGATCATTAAAAAATGTTCATGTCACAGGCTCCATGCAAATTGCAGACAGTCTGCAGAATGCAGTTTTCAGGAAGTTTATTTTATTTTGACAAGTTAAGATTAGAAGGACTTTGGTCAATATGTCCAATAGTTTTATGGTTTTTTGTCAAACAATATTAAACATGTTGGTAATGTCCAACAAGTCCATGCTACCAGTCTTGGCATTTGCCCCCTCCTCAGTCTCGTAAAAACTGAAACAACTCAGCTTACTCAGTGCCAAATTTACACAGCAGTTTGTTGACTTTGAAGCCCAGAAATCGAGATTTCAACTGCTCAGTAATCTTTTGCTATGAGAATGCTGCCGCTAATAGAGTGTAGACAGATGCTGTTATGACACGTTATGCTGTTGTGATTATTGTTTTACTTCAGCATTTTTCATCTGTCTTTATAACCATAACAACATAATGTTGTTATGGTAATGTGAACATGTGTGGTAGTATAACATAGTACAACATGATATGCTGTCATCAGTGTCAGCGGTGAGGTAGACATGCATCGGCTCACCTGATGAGCATCCAGATCGATGATGGTGGCTCTGGAGATGCCTTCCACTCTGTCAAAAAGAAACTGGGGACAAACAGAAAAAGAGCTGCACGTAAATCACTGGATCAAGTGTCTTCTGATTCATTGGCTGCAAAACCCTTCAGAAGCAAAGTGATGCTAATACATTTATAGCAGTAGCATAATGTCGATGATTCTGCTGAGTAATTTTAAAATTGAAAATATATAATTACTTGACTGTTTGAAGGACATTAAATTCTGGATGGCTTCTAATTTTCTGCACTTAAATGAGAGCAAAAATGAAGTCATTAAACTCAGCCCCGGCAGAAGAGATAGGTCAGGTTCTGATGTAGACCTCGGCTCATTGGACCCGTACGAAAAGACGGTAGTCAGTAATCTGGGGATAAAAATTGATTCTTCCCTTAAGCTTGACACACAAATCAACATGGTTGTGAGGTCCTGTTTTTTTAATCTGCGAAGGTTGTCCAGGATCAAGCCTTTGCTGTCCAGAGCTCATCTGGAGTCTGTGCTGAATGCTTTTGTCCTGTCCCGTTTGGACTACTGTAATGCTTTGTATGCTGGTCTGAGTCAGCGAGCGGTGGCACGGCTGCAACTTGTACAGAACTCAGCTGCTAGGTTTTTGACAGGTACCAGACGCCGGGATCACATCACTCCAGTGTTAGCTGCTCTGCACTGGCTCCCGGTGCAGTACCGAGCAAAATTTAAGATCCTGCTTTTTGTCTACAAGGCTCTTCAGGGCAGTGCTCCCCCTTACATTTCTGCACTTTTGCACAGGCATGTCCCATCTAGGCCTCTTCGCTCAGCTGAGCAGGAGCTCTTGGTAGTCCCCTGATCGAAATACAGATCAAGGGGGGATCGTGCATTCTCTGTTTTGGCCCCAACTCTGTGGAACGAGTTGCCATTGAGCATTAGGCAGGCGCCATCTGTTCAAGTCTTTAAGTCTCGCTTAAAGACTCACTTTTATTTGGCAGCCTTTCAGCAGTAGGGTTCATGGTACTGGCTTGATGTTGTGGTTTTTAATGTTTTTAATTTGTTTTTATTTTTGTTTTAATCGACAAGCCCTATCTTTTTATTATTTTATTGTCTTTTATAGTAATTGTTTTTATCTCTTGTTTTACTGTTTTATGATCTTATGATCTTGATTTTGTTCTTATGTTTTTTTATGATGGCGTTCAGCACCTTGGGCTTCCGATAAGGTGGTGGAAGGTGCTCTATAAATAAAATTGAATGAATGAATGAATGAATGAAAGTACTTAGTTAGTAATTATTTTATTCATCAACAAAAAACATCTAAATAATTAATCAATACTATAATTTCATGAGGACTGAAAAAATTTCCTAAAGTGCCACATTGACTCCAAGAACTGCAGTAACATCAAGATAGACCAGCAATTAAAGCATATTTCTGACAAATTACATGAAAAGAATTTTGATTGCCCTACTGGTTCTACAGATAGATTATCATTAATGCAGAATCCAATCCAGTTCACTCATGTGACATGTTTTTTAAGAAGAGCATCTATTTCCATCTACAGTACTACTTGATCATAATTAGCAAATCAAATAAGTAAAGACTACTCCATGTAACTATCCACCTAACTCTAACCTTCCATATAATTTACTAGTGCTGAAACAAATGTTCGAATGATTCGATTCAATAAATTATGAATTATGAAGAAACTTTTTACTGATTCTAGGCTTTGTTAAATGTGCTCACTGGCCGAAACATTGGGATGATGTGTGAATCAACAACTAGGTCTGCTAATGCTAATGCTAACACGTTCACAATCAAGTGAGAGCTAGAAAAAACACTTTGTGTTCACATTAAAAAAGCAATGTGTAATAATTCTACAGTGACATTAACACCAAACAGTCTAATGTCTCAATCATGTTGGAAGGAACGTTACATTGAAACAGATTTCCTTCTCAGTCAGCTGGGGGGGTTGTCAGCTTTTCTCCTTTCAAAAAAGCTAAAAAGGGACTTAGTCATTGTTTACAATCTGCGAGACTGCAGGGTTGCCGAGTATGCACGAGCTAACGCTGCAGCGCCTGCATTTTCCATTCAACACCGGCCAGCAAAACGCAGCAGTTATTTGTACAGATCCTATGCTAGTAAACAGGGTATTATTTTTAAGGGTGAGCTGAGGACAATGAAAGCTGAGTTGCAGAGCTCCACTCGGATGTCATATGGGTCAGAGCGAGAGTCGCGGAGGTGGAGGACAGTTTGTCCGCCCTGCCGGACAAGGTTGTCTCACTTTGGAGCACGATAGGAGAGCTAAGGAAGGAACTCTCCAAGCTAAAAATGTGAAGATTTGCAAGGCCACTCGAGGAGATGTAATGTTCGGATTATTGGAATACCCGAGGGACCGAGGGTCCAGCACAACTGCAGTGGTGGCCAAAATGTTAAAGGGGATTTTGCAGCTGGAAAAAGAACCACTTGTAGACTGATCCCACTAAGCAGGAAAACAGATGAATAATAGGCCACGACCCATTGTGGCTAAGCTACATTACTATCAACAATGTGCAGAGATTCTCACCCCTGCATGTACCTGTGGCCCGGCTTCGTTAAAATGGTTTCGCTATAATCATATTTCATTTATTTACTTATAAAGCACCTTCCATGACCTTATCAGCAGACAAAGGTGCTGGACACGACCACAAAACACACAATAAGAACAAATACGTCGTGAATCAGAAAAAAAAAGAAAAAATTGGTTGCAGTCTTCCCAGATTACACGGCAAAAGTGGCCAGGGCCCAGGCTGCATTTGCTGACTTGAGGAGGCTTCTGTGAGGTACGGTCTGGTTTTCCTGTATAGCTCCGTGCCACCCATGAAGGAGTGGATAAGATAATTAACAACTCAGGGGCTATCATGGACTACGTGAAGAAGAACATCCCCGTCAGGTCGGATAATTGATCATTTGGGAGCTGCTGCCGGCACAGTGCACATGATATACAGGTCAGGCTGTGACATGACATTCTGTTTTGATTTGAAGAGACCTTAACAGTGGATGTGGTCTGTGTGATGTTTCTGGTGGATACAGATGCAGCCTCTGTTGAGGCCATGATTGCAGACTGAATCTGTTTTTGCCACGGGATGGCATTGGGAATATCGATGTTTAACTTTTGTATTTTGATTATTTGGGACTTTTCAGAGAGCCCGGGTGTTTGTGGTTGGGACTTGGTTTCTCCACACAGAGATGTGAGGATTGTTTGTTGTTGGGAGGGTTGGTGATATGGTAATATGTTTTTTTTTATGCTGTTTGAATCGTTAAAGCCAATATATGAATATATGCCTTGGACACCAGAGGTATATATTAATTGTATGATTAAAACATCAAGAGTGGAATGATATGGAAATATGTTTTTTTTTATGCTGTTTGAATCGTTAAAGCCAATATATGAATATATGCCTTGGACACCAGAGGTATATATTGACTGAATGATTAAAACATCAAGAGTGGAATGATATGGTAATATGTTTTTTTTTATGCTGTTTGAATCGTTAAAGCCAATATATGAATATATGCCTTGGACACCAGAGGTATATATTAATTGTATGATTAAAACATCAAGAGTGGAATGATATGGAAATATGTTTTTTTTTATGCTGTTTGAATCGTTAAAGCCAATATATGAATATATGCCTTGGACACCAGAGGTATATATTGACTGAATGATTAAAACATCAAGAGTGGAATGATATGGTAATATGTTTTTTTTTATGCTGTTTGAATCGTTAAAGCCAATATATGAATATATGCCTTGGACACCAGAGGTATATATTAATTGAATGATTAAAACATCAAGAGTGGAATGATATGGTAATATGTGTTTTTTTATGCTGTTTGAATCATTAAAGCTAATATACATGACTCTCCGCACGCAGGGAGAGTTTATATAACTTGTTACTTTGCTGCTTCGCACTCAAGGGTCTGTGAAACCTGTTATTTACTGCTTCGCACGCGATAGGGAACAGGTGGTTTCTGCCAGAGGCCTGAGTGGAGATAAGAAAGATGTGAAAAACGCTAAGTCCAGAGGGAGTGTGGTGATGGGGAGACTGGGTTGACCACTCAGCCCCCCCGAAGGAATGTGTGTGTGTGTGTGGACTTAGAGCATAAAGAGAAAGGACAGGAGAGAAGAAGTTAGAGTCTGCTGTGAGTTTACGTACGGACGTCCAGCTGTTCAGTGAAGCGCGCTCTACCTGGGGTGTTGGCTCTCCACTCTGATAAGGCAACGGTAGGAGCTGATGTTTAATGTGCTTTCCACTGTGTTGTAATACTGCTGATGTAGCTTCAATAAAGCATTTAACTTTGAAATACGTCGTAGTATGAGCCGTTTCTGTGTGCCTACCTGAGTCGATCCTGGTAAATTAAAATTGTTTCAAAACATTTGGCGTTGTCGGCAGGATCATTAAACTCAGGCTACACACAGAAATGGCTTCTTGTTTTAGAGTGAGGACGCGGAAGTGGCGTCAGCATCAGAAGAGCATGGAGGGTGCGGAAGTGGCACCAGCTCCCGTCTCTGGTTGGAAAAGTGAGGTGTTTAGAGAAACGGGGGACCTTTTACGGCAGCGTGGGGGACGCCCTGGGCCGTGGGGAGGACCGTTCTCTGGTGCGAGTACTGCCGCCGTGCAGGACCGCTTGCAGCGTGTTGAAGTTAGAGATAAAGCTCCGCTAGCGGCAGTACGGGACATGATGTGGGTGTTAGCAGAAGCATGGAAGGAGCGGGTTGTGGCTCTAGATGAAGTCCGCTCCTGTGAACATGCAAAGAGTTTACAGTGTGCTAAACTGGAGGCAAGAGTAGAGGAGGAAGAGAGAAGGAAAAGGGAAGAGCAGAAACTACTAGAACAAAAGATGAAACTTGAGGAAGAAAAAAGACAACTTGAAGAAGAAATGATTGGGATGGAGGAAGAGAAGGCTCTAGAGAAGAAGAGGCAAGAAGAAGAGTACAGGTTAGCTGAGGAAAATAGATTGAAAGAAGAAAGTTTTAGAAGGGAAGAAGAGAGGGCTGAAAAGGAGAGGAGGCAACAAGAGGAGCTCATGAAAAAACAGGAGGAAGAGCAGAGAGAAGAGAGACTTAAGAAGGAGGAGATGAAGAGGCTTGAAGAAGAGGAGGCAATGAGAGAAAGGGAGGAATATGAGAGGTTGATGGAAGAAGAGAAAATTAGACAGGAGGAAAAGAAAATGATAGAGGAAGAGAACAGATTAAAGGAGCAGGAGGAGAGGAGGGAAAAAGAGGAGGTGTCACACATTAATCAGAAATTAAAGCAGAGAGTAGGAGAGCCTACAGATGTGTGGTTGCATCGAATAAATGAGGAAGGTGGAGATGCTTTGCAGTTGGATAATGGTGATTATCAGCGGTTTGCAGGAATGTGCTCAGACAGCAGGGTGAATGCAGAGTTCCGAGCCATCGGACGTATGATGAATGAGGGAGATGCCATGTCTCTTGCTGACATTTATGGGCTAGCATGTCAGGCAGTGTTTCCAACTTCCAGTGATTGGCCCGAGATCAGGGGCAAGTGGGCGACTTTGAAGGATGCCGAGTCCAGGTCGACTAGATTAAGTGTGCGTGATTCGGTGTCTAGAACCGGGAGTGCTCACATTCAAGATGGAGAGGTTTCAAAGGCGATCCGAGATGCAATTATTCGGGATGCACCACCCGCCTACAGGGCCCCGGTGTTAAGTTTGTTGTTGGGAGCAGCTGATTTGACTAGCCTCAGCCTAGGAGAAATGACAATCGAGCTCCGTCTCGGCAGCAGAACAGAGGAATGGGGAGTAATAGAACAGAGATGTGGAAGGCGTTAAGACAGGCAGGAGTCCCTTTGGAGGAGATTGATGGTTTGCCTACGTCAGCTTTGGCTGAAAAATGCAAACAAATAGGTTTAAAAGTCCAGTGTGTTCAATCCCAGACCCGAGAGCCGCTCTGATATGTCTGAACTTACAGCTTTGTTGAAAACTATGATGACAAAAACTCCTACACCATCAGCCCCTCCCTCGGAGGAGAGCTCAAGGAATGAGGATGAGGAGTATTAGATTGCAGCTGTGAGGAGACGGAAGGAGAAGAAAAAGAGTAAGCAGCAGCCCAAACGGAAGCATCAGAATCCGTTTCATGAAGATTAGGATGAAGGTCGAGCTCTTGTGGCCCTTAGTAATAAAAAGAATTAAAGGAGTGGTCCGCAAGTGACATTAGGCCCCATGTAAGATTAGAAATTTATTGAAATAAATCAGTTCAAGTTACAAATGCATTAGTAGACACAGGAGCAGAGGTCTCATTGATTTATTGAAACCCAGATAAAATGAAGGGACTTGTAGTAAGGTTTTGGTTCCACAGATCAGCCCAGAGCCAAAGTGTGGGTGAGGCAACAGCATGGCCCTCCAAGGCCTGCTGAGATCATTGCCCAAGGGACGGATGCCACCGTCAGTATCCTTTATCATGGAGAAGAGAAATGGGTTAATGTACCTGTAAATAAATGTTATAGAAGAGAATATTAATGCTTGTCATTCTATATCTAAGTTTTGTGTCTTTGTGTAGATTGATGTCGTGGTGGGAGTTGCTGGTGGGACGGCCCAGGAAGGATCAACAAGGACAAGCGCGCAGACGGAAGGATCAACAAGGACAAGCGCGCAGACGGAATGGGGACCAATGGAGGCCTCGGAGATGGAGGTGTCGCCTTCTGGGTCATGTGCCTGCCAACCACTGCTGAGGCAACACGAACTAACATTGCTCCCCTAGTGCATACCTGTACCAACATGTCTCAGGCTCAAACAGGTACAACAGTGTCCTGGAAGGTCAGGTTTCCCCAACTGCCAGTCTGCAAACGACGAAGAAGAGCTTGGTATGATACCTTACTAGGAGGAACAGGAACTTTGTACGGTATAGCTAATTCAGCTGACAATGAAGTTACCAGAACCATGCTGTCCAACACTGGACATTACTCGGCACAAGCAGTCACACAGGTGGCTGAATGGATGCCGCAAGCTATTATAGGTCAAAAAGAGAATGTGAATTTGTGGAAAACATCATTGAAGTAGGAACTAAAATTGTGGAATGAAACGTATGATGCATTAAAAAAATTTTTTTTTCTCGCATATTGGTAATTGGACCGTGTGTACGTTACAAACTATGCATGCTGAGATGCAGAGGAACCGATTCCAATATAGTGTTATGACTAACAATTATCACACATGGAGAACGATGTGGAATATTTCTGATCAGTTATGGTTACAGTTACATGCAGAAGAGACGATATGTAATTTTACATTGTGTACTGGCCGTTGGGTCCGGTATTATGTCACCACACCCAAGGTGGTGTGCAAGTATCTAGTATTACCAATAATCACAGCCACGGGTTACTGGTATTTACATGTGAGTGGAGAGTGGTGGGAACCAACATCAAACGTGACATATGATGCACAACACTGTGATAAAACTGATAAAGGACTAGCGTGCAGCTTACAGGTGGGACATAGCAATCCATGTCTAACTGATTCAAAGGTTGTACTCTGTGTTTGGACAGTGGAGCCAGCTAGGGAAGTGTTTTGGCAAATAGGACCGAACACTCTATGTGTAGCCACTATGAAGAACTCATCGCAGGTGCCTTCAGTTCCTTTTACTGGTTGCCTAAAGAATGTGCATCTATGGCGTTGGGGTAACAGGACCTATCGATTGACTAATTACACTGTATCTAGTCGGCTGACTACGGTACAATGGGAGATTTTGAATACTCCCTGGATTCTCTCTCTGGAGCGTTTCAAATGCGCATTGGAACAGTCCACAGAGGTATCACAAATGATGGAGTCTCATGGGTCTAACTTTGGTGGCCAGTGGGGGGTGTAAAACATGTTGCTAAGATAATTGAACAAAGCTCTGCACATCATTGGTGGGACATATTCTCAGGCATGTCTGTCACAGCTAGACCAACTATGGTTCCTCCGTTGTTAATATTACTGGTGGCAATTATATTCATCACATTATGTAACATTTGTACTTGTGTGTATGTTAGAAGAATTAGACGGGAGGTAAATTGGGTAATAATGCAACGCTTAAGAAGAAAATCAGCTTGAATGAGGTTGGCGGTGATGAGTATATGCCTTGGATACCAGAGGCATATATTGACTGAATGATTAAAACATCAAGAGTGGAATGATATGGTAATATGTTTTTTTTTATGCTGTTTGAATCGTTAAAGCCAATATATGAATATATGCCTTGGACACCAGAGGTATATATTAATTGTATGATTAAAACATCAAGAGTGGAATGATATGGAAATATGTTTTTTTTTATGCTGTTTGAATCGTTAAAGCCAATATATGAATATATGCCTTGGACACCAGAGGTATATATTGACTGAATGATTAAAACATCAAGAGTGGAATGATATGGTAATATGTTTTTTTTTATGCTGTTTGAATCGTTAAAGCCAATATATGAATATATGCCTTGGACACCAGAGGTATATATTAATTGTATGATTAAAACATCAAGAGTGGAATGATATGGAAATATGTTTTTTTTTATGCTGTTTGAATCGTTAAAGCCAATATATGAATATATGCCTTGGACACCAGAGGTATATATTAATTGTATGATTAAAACATCAAGAGTGGAATGATATGGAAATATGTTTTTTTTTATGCTGTTTGAATCGTTAAAGCCAATATATGAATATATGCCTTGGACACCAGAGGTATATATTAATTGAATGATTAAAACATCAAGAGTGGAATGATATGGTAATATGTGTTTTTTTATGCTGTTTGAATCATTAAAGCTAATATACATGACTCTCCGCACGCAGGGAGAGTTTATAAAACTTGTTACTTTGCTGCTTCGCACTCAAGGGTCTGTGAAACCTGTTATTTACTGCTTCGCACGCGATAGGGAACAGGTGGTTTCTGCCAGAGGCCTGAGTGGAGATAAGAAAGATGTGAAAAACGCTAAGTCCCGAGGGAGTGTGGTGATGGGGAGACTGGGTTGACCACTCAGCCCCCCTGAAGGAATGTGTGTGTGTGTGTGGACTTAGAGCATAAAGAGAAAGGACAGGAGAGAAGAAGTTAGAGTCTGCTGTGAGTTTACGTACGGACGTCCAGCTGTTCAGTGAAGCGCGCTCTACCTGGGGTGTTGGCGCTCCACTCTGATAAGGCAACGGTAGGAGCTGATGTTTAATGTGCTTTCCACTGTGTTGTAATACTGCTGATGTAGCTTCAATAAAGCATTTAACTTTGAAATACGTCGTAGTATGAGCCGTTTCTGTGTGCCTATCTGAGTCGATCCTGGTAAATTAAAATTGTTTCAAAACAGTTGGTTATCTCCTATTTATGTTTGATGTTTTGTTGAGAGGTTTGCTATTTGTGGGGGTGGGAGGGAGGTTAAGTGATTGTTGTTTTCGTTTTCTACGGGTTGGGTCATATGTGGCACCTTTAATGTTATGTTTGTGCTGTTTATGATTGGTAGGATCAATGACAGACAAACACCTGGATGCCCAATTACATGTGTTAGATAATTTGTGTTTTATCAGACTGCTGGGTCACTTAACTTGGCATCACTCAGTTTTCAGATCAGAAACTGATCGTGTGAAACTATCTGTCTACAAGTGTTGTGTGCTCAAGAAAAACGGCAGAGCTAAGTAAAATAAAGTATATACAAAGCATATGCGAGTATTTACAAAAGCAGTAAGCTATAAATAAGCTAAAAACTAGAAAAGAAAGGAAACAGGGAGAGAGCCGTTGCAATCGGCAGCCAGCTCCAGCGGCGCCGTGAAAAAAAAAAAAAAAAGGTAAGATGGAGAATATACAGTACAGGCCAAAAGTTTGGACACACCTTCTCATTCAATTGATTGATTGATTGATTGATTGATTAACTTTATTACAGACTCCAGGTCCAAAGCAGAACACACAAAAAACATATAATAATAANTTCAATGTGTGTTCTTTATCTTCATGACCATTTACATTGGTAGATTCTCACTGAAGGCATCATAACTATGAATGAACACATGTGGAGTTATGTACTTAACAACAAAAGGTGAAATCACTGAAAACATCTTTTATTCTATTTTCTTCAAAATAGCCACCCTTTGCTCTGATTACTGCTTTGCACTCTTGGCATTCTCTCCATGAGCTTCAAGAGGGAGTCACCTGAAATGGTTTTCCAACAGTCTTGAAGGAGTTCCCAGAGGTGTTTAGCACTAGTTGGCCTCTTTACCTTCACTCTGCGGGCCAGCTCACCCCAAACCATCTCCATTGGGTTCAGGTCCGGTGACTGTGGAGGCCAGGTCAACTGCTGCAGCACTCCATCACTCTCCTTCTTGGTCAAACAGCCCTGATGCCTTCAGTGAGAATCTACCAATGTAAATGGTCATGAAAATAAAGAACACACATTGAATGAGAAGGTGTGTCCAAACTTTTGGCCTGAATTGTATGTCAGCTTTTCTCAGCAAATTCAAACCCAAATTCATATGCAAATACACAATCTTCAGTAAATTCAAATACTAAACCAAAACAAAAATGTTTTTGTAAATTTGAGTAATTAGCATTTGAAAGTTACCTTGATGGCCAGAGTGATGTCAGCGTAGACACAGAAGCCCCCTCCCCTGTCGCTGGAGCAGTGGTGGAAACCACCCCCTGGAAAACAACAGCTCATCACCTCAGGACCATCACATATACACTTCCTGGCCCCCCAAAAAAGACACCACCAATAAAAAGGTCACACACTCTAATATTTGGTTGAACCACCTTTAGCTTTGATTACAGCACACATTCTCTGTAGCGTTGTTTCCATCAGCTTCTGCAACGTCACCAGATTTATTTCCATCCAGTGTTGCATTAATGTGTCACCAAGATCTTGCATTGATGATGGTCGAGTCTGACCGCTGCACAAAGCCTTCTCCAGCACATCCCAAAGATTCTCAATGGGGTTCAGGTCTGGACTCTGTGGTGGCCAATCCATGTGTGGAAATGATGTCTCATGCTCCCTGAACCACTCTTTCACTATTTGAGCCCCATGAATCCTGGCATTGTCATCTTGGAATATGGCCGTGCCATCAGGGAAGATGGAATAACCTGGTCATTCAGTAGATTCAGGTAGTCAGCTGACCTCATTCTTGGAGCACATCCTGTTGCTGAACCTAGACCTGACCAACTGCAGCAACCCCAGATCATAGCCCCGCCCCCACAGGCTTGTACAGTAGGCACTAGGCATGATGGGTGCATCACTTCATCTGCCTCTCTTCTTACCCTGATGCACCCATCACTCTGGAACAGGGTCCATCTGGACTCATCACACCAGTTTTTAATAATGCGTTGGACAGTTCTGAACCCAGTTTTAGCCGTTTCTGCATCTCCTTAGATGTTTTCTCTGCTTGATGCATGCCAGTGATGTGACCCTTCTCACACAGACTAACATCTGTTCCACCACTACCAGATGAGTCTTTCCACATGGTTGTTTAAGAAATGAGAAGCAGCTCATTGCACCAGTTGGGTTAAATAACTTGTTGCAGCTGAAAGATAATCGCCCATGCAGTAATTATCCAGTAGGAGGCTCAGACCTGTTTGCTTAGTTAAATCCAGGCGGTGACTGGATTAACCAGGCAGTGTTGATTCTTTAAGAATTAGCAAAAATAAATCAATTTAAAAAGACAAAAAAACTAAAGGTATGTTTTATGTCATTGAAAATGTAAGAAATTTTCAAAGAAAAAAAATCTAATTTGTCAACATTTTAATTTAAATGTATTTTTATCCAAGTAATATTTTGTTCACATTTATGAGTCGACTAATCTATAATAGCTAGAATTGTTTTTCTTTTAAAAAATGGTAAATGGTCTGTATTTGTATAGTGCCTTCTTAGGGTTCTACAACCCCCCAAGGCGCTTCACAACACAATCAGTCATCCACCCATTCACAAGCTGTTGGCGATGAGCTACATTGTAGCCACAGCTGCCCTGGGGAGCACTGACAGAGGTGACGCCTGCTGTACACTGGCGCCACCGGTCCCTCCGACCACCACCAGCTGGCAAGGCAGGTTAAGGGTCTTGCCCAAGGACACAACGACAGCGACAGACTGAGTGGGGCGCAAACCTGTGACCTTCTGATTGCAAGGTGGCCACTTAGCACCTCTGGCACCATCGCGTAAATCACACCAAATACAAATTGGGTCTCAGGTTAAAGTTGAATTTCACATAATTTAACATCACCTTGGCCCATGAAAGTTTAGCCAGACCTTCTGACACAGCAGCACCATGTTGTTACATGTTTTCATTTCTCTCTGTCCCTAAAAAGGAGATGAGTCTGATGATCTGATCATCCTGACAGTCGCTGTTTCTCACAGCTGGTGTCCACCCCCACGCTTCTCCGCAGAAGTGCGCCCTAAAAATTTAACCCTAAATCAGTTCTCCCAACATGATCACAGCCCGTACGCACTCGAGTTGTGTTTCATTAGCGCGTCGTTACAACACAAAACGCACCATGAAGGAATATTAATGTGTACACGTGTCTGAGTTGAGGTGCGTCCTCATCCCCTTTGTAGCGCATCCGTCTCTCTCTCTCTCTTTCTTTCTTCCTTGCACTGCACCCTGTTAACTGAAGTGGGAGGCTACAGCTACACAGAAATTACCGTGTAGCGCTATTCCAGCCACTGATTGGTCCAGCACAAAGCAACGCTTAATAGTCTTTTTATTTGGGGCCTCATATATAAAATTTTGCATAGAATCCTTAATAAAACTCTACTTTAGCTCAGCAAAAAACATTACTTACACACACTAATTTTCTAACCTCTAAAACTCTGGCTACACACGGCTGCAGCAGTTTCTGTTATTTATAAATCACACCTGGATCACATTCCACCTCCTACACACCCACTTTCTGCCATAAATGGACAATGCAAACTATGTTGTGAATATTGTGCAGATAAATAAACCTGCTTATTGGCAGTATGTCGAGAGTAACCATGACAAAAGAGATAGAAATCTAGACTCTTTGAAAGGCACCGCATTGCTGCAGCGGTGAGCTGTGGAGCCACAGACGGATCATGGCCAACATGGAAAAGAAGAAAAACAAAACAACATAAAAAAGAATTGGTCAAATGGAGCCATGTCACACAATTAATGCACCAATAAGTAATTTGAAGACATACAGTGCTCAGCATAAATGAGTACACAGCACTATATTTGTCAGAAAACCTTTAGTTTCCTTTCAGGATCAACATTTTCTATGAGATACCAGACTACAAAATACTCTCACAAATGTGGGCCATTGATTACAAACAAGAATTGTTCATTTGCACACAAAAAAGTGATTTTCCTAACAAATTCATTCAAGCCCATGTTGCAAAAACGAGTACACCCCAATTATAAGATTAAAGATTAAAGCCATCAGTTTGTCACACACACTGGTGTGTGGTGAAAATTGTCCTCCGCATTTGACCCATCCCCTTGGGGAGCGGTGAGCTGCAGACATGGCCGCGTTTGGGAACTATTTGGTGGTTTAACCCCCCAATCCAACCCCTTAGTGCTGAGTGTCAAGCGAGGAGGCATTGGGTCCCATTTTTTCAAAGTCTTTGGTATGACCCGACCGGGATTCGAACCCCGATCTCCCAGTCCCGGGGCGGACACTCTACCACTAGGCCACCGGAGCTGGTTTGGGGGCTTTGGAGCGTGACGTTGCGCGAGGGGGCGCGGCCTGGCGCCATCTTTGGTGGCCAAACAAAGGACAGGAGAACAAACGGTTAGCACCTTTATGAATAGGAGGATCTTTGTTGACATATTTTTTCATCGTTGTGTGCATGCGCGAGTGGCTGTGTGGCAACAACACAAACAGTATGGCCTGCTATCAATATGCGACGTATACTTTCATGCGAGTTTACGGGCGAAATCCCCAAAATATAAACACTTTAACGTCTAAAGACAGGAGGAGGGTTAGAGAGAAGCTTAAAATTTGTAATGAAGACAAAAATAAAGTTATTCAAAGCCTGTTTGAGCTCTGGGATGACAGAAAACGTTGGTCCGATTCGCCGGTGTTTTCTCCACAACGCTGCTGGGGAGACATTTATTCCTATTTACCAGAAAGCCCTGGACCCTTCACTCATGAACAGTTAAAGGCTTTCAAACGTCTGGAGGTCTACGATTATTGTGTTTCAAGGAAAGTTTGGCTGAACTATTCTGCAAAACAGGAAGCCGTGACTTTGGTAAAGCCGTGGTCGTGCTGAAGTCGGCACCGGCCGGCTAGCAGTCAGCATGACTCACATCACCTGTGGGTGGATAAATCCTCACGGTGACTGCAAAGCTGGGTAAGTCTTCATTAATCAGTGTTGTTAGTTTATACTTATTCATTTATTTATTATTATAACGGTCGCGGGCTGAGACGCCTGAATCAGAACGCGAAAACTAAATGACTCCGTGGATATAAAACTACACGAAGATGAATATTTTAAAAAGCATCTTCTCTTATTAACAAATACTTAGTTACAAGCACTTACCATGAACAGATGAGCCACACAAACTCCGTTTCTGCATGAATCCAGGTTTCTTCAGACAGTCGGGTCACCCGCAATCATCTATTTCGTATTTCGCGCTCCTTTACGGAGGAAATTCTAATAAAACTTTTTATCAAGCCTCCCACGGGCCAAACGATCAACCACACAGCAAGAATTATCCATCTGCGTCGCTAAATCCTCCTCCAAGCATGCAAAACAATTGAATTATAGGCAAAATACACTGTTTGTTGCCACCCAGGTTCCATGATGCAATGCAAAAAACATAAACATTGACGTCACAAAAGATCCTCCTATAACAGCAATGATTAGGACTTGCTGCATAGTAGGCTGTTATGTTAGGTCCTGCAACCGGGAAGGTAATAAGCTTGAAAATGGGCCATCTTTTTATTGAGGGAGCCCATGTGTCTGACATAACCAAAAGAAGACGACTAGCCTGGATAGCAGCTGTGAGACGAGCCGATCTCCAGTTCTCTACCATCACCAAATATCTTCTCGTGTGTTCCAGACATTATTCATTCTGGTAAGTTCTAAAGACCCGCTCATACTCCTCCTTTTACCTTTGCTATTTTTGATGCGCTCAGAGGTTTAGTCTTTAGACCCCCGTTAGCTTCTGCAGTCACGGTTGCTACTCTTCCTGGGTCTAAGAATTTGTAAACAAATAGTTTTTGTTTTTCTGAAACACAAAAGAAAAGCTATAGAAAACACAATTAATAATGGTGCGAGCTCATAGAAAATTAGAACAAATAACCAGAAGATTGATTAAAAAAACAATATTTATATGAGACAATAATCTTTTTTTGCAATATTGCAGGTAAACCTGCATGAAACAAACCCTGACTGGGTTCCAACGCTCCACATGGGTCACTCAGAAGTCTCTGCTTCAAACTCAGGCCGTCACGAACGACGACTGCAACGAATGAAAAATGAAGCAGGTAAACAACACCCTCCATGCTCTTACTGTCACATCATTTGCACAGAATTGTTTAATAGCTCTAATATATGTAAATAACATTTTAATTGTATTTAAGGTGATCATTTGGCTCACACTTATGCACTCATTGTATCTGACAGATGTTCAGAATGGAGCAGCAGAATGTGAAGGTGAGACGGCCTCAGACGTTTTAGATGTGGAGCTGCCAGAGATGCTCCTGACAGACGAACACCACCATAATCACCTCACGATGGAGGCAGTGGTCCAGGGGGGTGCTGGAAAAGTGGAAGCTGGGACAGCACATGTAGAGAATGAAGATCAGACTGAGGGAGAAACCGGAGAAAAATGCCAGAAGATGGAATGTGAACAGAACCGAGCAGAAATAAAGCGGTTGTTGGAGGAGAACAGAAGGCTCCGGTCAGAGTTGAAAAAGAGGAAGTTGAATGAATTATTTTTAAAAGGTGATGCTGAAAAAGTCAAGTATTACACCAGACTACCTTGTGTTGCTATTTTAATGTCCTTGTCCTGCAACGGTAAAGGTTTCCTGCCAGCATCAAAGAAACTGTCATGTTTCCAGATGCTTTGACTCACACTCTGAGACTTGATCTACCTGTCCAGCATCTTTGCCATCTTTTCCCACAAATCTCTGTCTTCTACCTTTACTGACACCATCAATGTTTTATATGTTAACAGTGACATTAAACCTTAATGATGTCATTTCTATACGTTAACTGATCTGCTTTTGTGAAGTAAATTGAATAAAGCAAAACATTTAAAGAATTTCTTCATCCTTTATTTGTATTCAACTTTTGAATGTATTCACTGAATGCTAATCAAGAACTGTATCCCTTTATCCTTGATAAACAGTTATATACATTAAAGCAAAAAAACATTTGTGTGCATTGTAGTGCAAAGATAGCTTGGTGCAAATATACAAAACTATTGCACAATTCATGAACAGGAATAGTGGTTTGAGTCAGACCCTGGCAGGTGGGTGACTTCTTTATTAATGTATTTTCACAGCCATAAATGTTGAGCAACACTCTTAACCCATCAAATGCTAAATTTAGGGTCCTTCTGAACAGAACTGCACTTGGAGAAATATTTTCCAACTAGTTCTGGAAGAACTCTTGGGCTTTCTTCAGACACAACATGGGTGCAGCTCTCAGCAACTCCGGCCATACAGGTGCAGTGGGCAGATTCAACCTTGCTGGTAACCATCACAATGACCCATGGAAGCAGCTGGTTCATTCAGCCTTTGGGAGTGCAGTACCTGCAACAGAAAAAACACATTACTGTCATGACATGCAATATTTGCTAATGCAACAATGGACCTGTTCAGAACATTGGCATTTATACTGGGAGAAAAACTGGAGAATAAGAAAAAAAGAGAATAAGCAACAAGTTCTGTTTGAATTTCAGCTGTAAGTGAGTTATGAACATATAACATGGTCAGGAGTTTCTGCAGTTCATTAATAAGTGTATTAAACTAAAGTCAGATTTATGTTTTTATTATCACAGGAAACAAAGCAGCTACGAAGTGAGCAAATAGCAATTCTTTTCAGAGTGAGTGGGAAAGTTATCAGAATTTTGATTGATTTTTACTCAGTAGTCAAAGTGACTTACCTTTGCATGAATGATCACGTTTTCACAATGTGGAGGCTTAAAAATGCACACAACCCTTGGTGAACTGAATGTGCGCCTCCAAAGACGTGTAATTCCTGAACTGGTTTGCGGTGTACGCACTGATTCCACAGACAAGATATGAAAATATTTACGGGAAGAACAAAGGGGTAGATTCTCTGGGTCTCTTCTCCATTGCCGTCTTCATACGGGTCCGCATCGATCTTCTTTTAGTATCTTTTTTTTGGCATCCAGACGCAATTTGTCTCGATATATTCCTTTGTCTTTGGAGCTGCTATTAAGCACGTTACCTTCTTCTCTGTTTTGTTTTGGTTTGTGGACAACAAAGATGGCGCCGCAAACCCACAATGCATTGCGCGATGACGTCGGTTCCAAAGCCCTATAGGCTTAGGAGGAAAGCCACACTTGAGACTACAAAATTCGAATTAACAGGCATTCAACCACAGGTGAGTCTAATGATTCATTCAAGAGGTGTCCAGCAGACAGGTGACTATAAAAGGGCATTACTTAACAAAGAAAAGCCCTTCCCATTTCATGCTGTCAGCAATGGCTCCACATGGATGAGAAATGTCACAAAATCTGAGAAAGGAAATCATTTCTTTACATAAAAAAGGTGAGGGCTACAAGAAGATCAGCAAAGCTTTACATACCAGTCAAAATACTGTAGCAAAAGTGATCCAAACATTTAAGAAAGATGGAAGTGCAGCCATCTTACAGAGACGTCCAGGCCGTTCTTGGAACTTAACATCTCAACAGGAGCGTCTTCTGATGAGAAGGGTTGAAGAAAATCGCCATACAAGTTCACTGAAGTTAGCTAAAGCAGTAGAAAGCCAAACTGGAGTGATTGTTTCCCGTGACACCATACGGCGCACACTGCAGAGGAATGGCATGCATGGGTATCTTCCACAAAGGAAGCCTCTCCTAAAGCCCATGCACAAAAAGCACACCTAGGATTTGCTAGGGCCCATGCTGAAAGAGATGAAGACTACTGGGACTCTATACTCTGGAGTGATGAGACAAAGATCACTGTTTATGGAACTAATGATTTCAAAACTGTATGGTGTCGTAAAAGTGAGGATTTCAAAGAGAAATGCATGATGGCTACAGTGAAACATGGTGGTGGTGGTGCCCTTATGTGGGGCAGCACTCATGCAGCCCCACATAAGGGCACCGCCATTATCTTCACTTCCTTCTCCATTTATCCGAAGTGAAGCCACCAACAGCGACTCTGAGGATGACCACAGCTGGTGGTCGAAACGTCAGCAAGAAAGGTAAAACTATCTTTTCTCTGTTAAAATAGAACCAAGTGATATATGAAGAAACACACAGAATGAACGCACAAAAGAAGTTAAAGGAGTCATCACCTGAAATTTTCACTTTTCCACTTGAAAACATGTCTATAATTGGCTTCCTAATGATTTTTCACTGGCTGAGAAGCCGATATTTAACATTGATGCATTTGTTTAATCTTGCATTCTTCAACCAGCTCACATGCACCCCACGAGCATTTGCACTCCAAAACGAGATTAGCCTATATGTCAGCACAAAGGCAGAATATAAACAAATATGAACCAGCAGCGAACAAACCAGCACAACAAAGCTCATTTCATAACGTGAAACGCATAAATGATGTCTTACCGTTGACGACTCGTGTTATAATCCGTGTTACGGGAGACAAAACTCCGATCGGTTTGTGTTTTCCATCTTCACAACAGCATAAGAGCCGATGCCTGGATGAGCTTGCTTTGTCTCAACGAAAAAAAAAAACGAGGACGCCATTACACACGAGGCGAGGCTCGGGCTCGTAAATACACGGTTAGATCCCGTAGGTCACTGCCAGGTCGGGTTCAGTTATAACTTTTGTTGTTTTGGAGCGAGACGCTGAAGCTGCTTCCTGCTTCCTTCCACCAATCAACGCGCTCCTCAGTCCCGCGCGCGTCCGACACAGCCGAAATATCGCGTGTGATCTCGCGAGAAAATATGCCCTTCACAATAAAGGATTAAACAATCACATTTTTAATTTATTTTTCCAATACAATTTATTTTAATGGTCTAAAAGACTATAATAGGATGTAGATATCCACAGTGTTATAGGTGATGACTCCTTTAAGAGTTTGTAAGGCGTGGGTTACGGCGACAGTAGCCCTAAATAAATACCCATGAAAGAGCAACCAGAGTCTGACTCATTACAATACGATTGCTGATATGAGTCAATAATGTGATATTCCTGCCATGTTTGCCTTAATAATGTTAATAAATGGTAAATGACCTGTATTTGTATAGTGCCTTCTTAGGGTTCTACAACCCCCCAAGGCGCTTCACAACACAATCAGTCATCCACCCATTCACACACACATTCACACGCTGGTGGGGATGAGCTACATCATAGCTACAGCTGCACTTGGGTGAATTGACAGAGGCAAGGCCTGCCGTACACTGGCGCCAATCATAGTGAATTTCCCCACTGTGGGACTAATAAAGTCTATTCTATTATATTCTATTAATTATAAATATATAATAAATCAAAGTGCCTGTGGGACATTTGAGACACGTATCTCTAGCTTTAACTGAGATAGAAAGATAGATATTATTACAGACTCAAGGTCCAGTTTACATTAAAACAAATCCAGTATAAAATGAACCATGTAAAACACATAAAGATATAACCTACGTGTGTGTTAACAGACAGCTGTACCAGTGTGTCTAAAGCTTAGACTGATAGAGAATGGCACTAAGGTTAATGTTGGACAAGAATCAATACATTTTTATGCATTTAATCTGCTGATTCATTTATGTATAAAATTTCTCAAGACAGCTTGAAGGGAGTTAACGTAAATATTTTACAGGAGGAAGAATATCGAGATATATATCGTATATCGAAATTCAGCTACAAGATATCGAGATATAAGTTTTGGTCCATATAGCCCAGCCCTAATAACAGGTATCTTATTAAATTTCAGAATCAGAATCAGAAAGACTTTATTTATCCCCTAGGGGCAATTTACAGGCAATAAACAGGCAATAAAATGAGACAAAAAAATTAATAATAATAATAATAAACAGAATATACAACATATACACAGTTTAAAAATTCACTGATAAGTGAATAAGTCACTGTAAGTGAATAAAGTGTATAAAGTGTCAGCAGTATAAGAAAGAATGTAGAGTAGTGTATGTTTATGGTGTGGGAAATGGTTTTATCGGCTGGAGTTAAAAAGCAGAGTGGCTTTGGGGACAAAGGTGGCTCTCCTCCTCTCAATCCTGCAGGAGATGCAGTGGAGGCGCCGGCCAGAGGGGAGCCATTGAAATGCGGGGTGAAGAATGTGAGAGGGGTCACTGATGATTTTGGCTGCCTGTCTCATGGCCTGTTGGCTAAAACCTGTGCAAGAGTTCTGACAGGCAGGCAGATAATTTTAGAGCACACTGATGCAGTGTGCTGCAGCCTGTTCTTGTTCTGAAGGCTGAAGGCTACTTCACACTGAAAGCATCAGCGGCGCGGAACGGCAGCGGAACGTCGCCGCTTCAAATAGAATCCATTATAGTCTATGGGGGTGACACAAACCAGCCGCAACGCGGCAATTTCCAGACGCGTCCCAGAAGCGGCACGCCGCGCCGCTAAAGATAGGATTGGGTTCTATTTTTGCGGCGTGCTGCTTCTGGGATGCGTCAATTTCCGCAGTTAACATAGGGCTAGACAGGAAATCACACTCAGTTTCAGTGTAAAATGCCCAGTAATTTTCAAAATAAAATTCTGTTACAGCAATGCGGTTTCATATCTATGTAGATTACGTCTATACGTGTGACCTCACGGCTTATTTACTTACCGCATCGTTTGAAAAGTGCAGCGGTGTGTTTTTCATGGCTTTAATCCTGGCAGTGGAGAGTAAAAACATTATATATGACATCAACCAGCGATATCAAACGTGATTTCCTTCTTTTTGGTTTAAGGGCGGACGTCATAAACAAACCGTGATCTTTGAAGACTCGAGGGATCCTGTGATCGCGCTAGTTGAGCGGCGGTGAATTCGCTTCGCTGCTTACTCTCCCGGTGTGCACTGGAGTGCCGCGATTGTCGCGAGTAAACCGTTCCACTGCTGTTCTGCGCGGCTGATGCTTTCAGTGTGAAGTAGCCTTGAGGGAGTGGAACCAGCAGGTAATGGAGAAGGTCATGATGCTTTCCAGGAAGGCATAGTAAAAAGTCATCATCAAGGGTGTGCTGACTCCAAAGGAGTTGAGTTTTCTGAGGAGGTGTAGCCGTTGGTGGCACTTCCTAAGAATCTGCTCTGTGTGCTGAGAATTTCAGGAGGTTGTCAAAGATGGTTCCTAGGTATTTGTACTCCTCAACTACCTCCACTGGCTCACCGTGGATGGTGGTGGTAACTGAAGCAGCCAGATCCCTGTGCCTGCTGGAGAAAGTCACCACCATCTCTTTGGATTTGCTCACGTTCAGTTCAAGTTTGGAACTGTCACACCACTCTACGAACTCCTGAAGAGCGGGCCTTTGGTCTTTTGAAGGGCCTGACAGCAGTGACAGGAGGACTGTGTCATCAGCATATTTCACCAGGTGACAGTTGGGCTGTGTGGATCTGCAGTCATCGGTGTAGAGCAGGGGTTCCCAAATTTTTTTCTTTGAGGACCCCCTTGCCCTTGTCCAAGACAAGCGAGGACCCCCAACACCTACATGAATAAACACATTAAATGTGATGATTTACAAACTTTATACAGACATACAGAGTTATAACTTTTATATGGAGTTCTGATTATACTGTAGGGTGTGTTATTGGGATTTTATAAATGTAATTTTTACAAATAAAATCTTGTTAACCTCACAACCTCAGCAAAGACAACATTTTGGGGACCCCCTGGAATCTTATGGGGACCCCTTGGGGGTCCCGACCCCCAATTTGGGAACCCCTGGTGTAGAGGATGAATAGCAGAGGGGAGAGCTCACAGCCCTGAGGGGAGCCGGTGGAGGTGGAACGGAGCCTGGAAACAGAGTTGTTGACTCAAACTTTCTGAGTCCTGTTGGTCAAGAAGTCCAATATCCACAGGATCAGCTGATCATCCAGGTGAAATCGGGAGGAAAGTTTAGTGGCCAGGATGTGAGGTTGCAGAGTGTTGAACGCTGATGAGAAATTTGCTGATGATACAGTTCTGGTCAGTTTGCTGATACAAGAAGAAACCCAACATGGCCCTGTAATTGACTATTTTGTTGAATGGTGTGAGGAGCATCATCTTAGACTGAACATAGAGAAAACCAAAGACATGGTGATAGATTTTAGGAGTGCCCATGACCAGGCTAGCCCACTAATAATCCAGGGATCCACTCTCGAAACAGTACATAGTTACAAGTACCTGGGTACGATCATTGACAATAAACTCAACTTTGACAAGCGTATATCAGCAATCTGTGGGAAGGGTTTGCAGAGACTCTACTTCTTACGCAGGTTGAATCTTTTTGGTGTGGATAGAACCCTGATGATTTTATTCTATAGATCTTTTATTGAATCAGTTTTAACCTTCTGCTTGATCGCTTGGTTTGGCAATTTGTCAGTGAAAAACAAGTCCCGCCTGGCAGCAATAGTCAACACATCCAGTAAAATAATTGGGGCTAAACAGTGCACCCTGGCAGACATCTGGCACAGACAACTAGTCAGGAAGGCAAACATAATTCTAACCAGTAGGAATCATCCTCTATTAGATGAGTTTATCCTCCTCCCTTCAGGAAGAAGGTACAGGCTGCCTCCGATTAGATGCAATAGGTACAAACATTCATTTGTACCTATGGCTATAAAAGCAATAAATCTGCAGTAGACATTTGAGATGGTCTTTGTTTTGTCTTGTTCTGTTATAGTACCGTATTGACCCGAATATAGGACGTGTCAGACCTGTCAGAGTCTCAACCTCCAGATCATTCTCCTCCAGCCAACCGGCATCCACCTCAGACTGCAACTCCCAGCAGCCGGGACTCCCATCGTTCCCCACCTACATCACAGACCGTGACTATATACGGAAGTCGACTCCCCTTCACTTCACTCAGTCATCGTTTCTTCAAATCCATGATCAGAGTTTCGAGCCGACCAGCTCCATCCAACTACTCGCAGCCAACAAGTAAGTGTTTTCTCTTTCTCTGGAACATCACAGCATTCCCGTTTCCCTTCGGGTTACGCTCTGGTGTTCCTAGATTAAATCGCGTGTCGGCTGCCTCCCAACGCTGGTTACTTCCGCGTCTGGGTTAGCCACTCACGCTACAGCTCAACTCCCACCAGTCACCTAATCCTTCTGACAGGACGACCACGATTATAAGACAACCCCCCCTCCTTTCCAAGACTAATCCAATCCAAGACAAAAAAAAAATCACTATTTAAATAAACCATTTTTATTGAAATTTTGAGAACAAACAGAGCAAAAATACTATTTTAATGCAAACTATCAGAACTTTGCTCACATGTGAAATCAAAAGTCAAATGAGGCTTTTATTCAGAGACGTCCTCTGCCTCGCTGTGCTCACTGTCACTTTCATGCTGTTGCGGTCCCGGTGCCGGCTCCTCCCACAGAACGTCATCCTCACTGCCGTCCAATGCATTAGATATGCAGCACTTTTTAAAGCCATGGATGATGCTCTCTGGTGTTATTTCATCCCATGCCTGGAGGATCCATTCACAAAGCTGACGTACAGCCGTTTTTTTTTATTTTCCCAGATGGTGTGAGTGCGTGATCACCGGACAGGAGCCACTCAGTGTACCTCCTGTGCAGATTATTCTTGAAAGACTTGTTAACCACCACATCCAACACCTGTAGCTGGCTTGTCATCCCGCCTGATACGATGACTAAGTTGCCGTTCATCTTCCTCACCTGAGTTTTGACAGCATCAGTCAGGTGTCCGCAGAAGCGGCCGCTTTGAGAACCACAAAAAGCTTTTCTCTTGCTGTTAGCATTTCTCAGACGGTCTCTTTGAATGCGCCATCTTCGGATATTACACTTCAAAACTCCATATTTCCTGGCTGCCTGACAGTTGTTTGATGGCTCTGCTGCATTGACCACCATCATCTTAAAATTAGCGTCATAACTCTGCCTTAGTTGCTTGTTAACTTGCCCCACTTTCGATCCACTCTGCTCTGGACCTCTCTTCTCCATGTTTTTCTTCTGTTGAAAACCGGTCGTGTAATGACCCCAGACAAATATCAGCATGTGTGAATGCTTAGACCCCAATTGTAAGACGACCCCACATTTTAAAATTATTTTCAATTAAAAAAAAACCTCGTCCTATATTCGGGTCAAGATGGTATTTAACTGTTCTTAACCGTTTTTATATTGCCTTTTATGTTATCTACTGTTTTTATTCTTATTTTATTTACTTTTTTGATGGAATCTTTTATTCCAGGTAGATTTTTATGAAGGGTATAATAGGCTCAATGGTTGAATGCGTGGATTGTGCTGTGGTGTTCATTTATCCTGACTGCTGTTGTGCTCCAAATTTCCCCAAGAAGGATAATAAACTAACTGAACTGAACTGGTGTTGGGGAGCTACATTTCATTGATGGTATCATGAACTCAACAACGTACTGCTCTATACTGAAGGAGAAGATGCTGCCATCACTCCGTGCACTTGGTCGTCGTCACTTTTCCAACACGACAATGATCCAAAACACACATCTAAAGCTACTGTTGCATTTCTGAAGAACAGGGTGAAGGTGATTGAATGGCCAAGTACGTCTCCTGATCTGAACCCAATCCAACACCTGTGGGGAATTCCGAAGCAGCAAGTTGAGCATCACTCTCCATTCAGCATCCAGGCTCTAAAAGAGGTTATTCTTGAAGAATGGAAAAAGATAGATGTTGCAATATGTCGCCAACTTGTTCATTCCATGCCTAGAAGACTTGGTGCTGTCCTTGAAAATCACTCTGGTCATACAAAATACTAGATGTAGTAGTTTTTGTTGTGGGGTGTATTCACTTTTGCTTCAACCAATTTTAGTAAAACTGAAGATTTTGTGTTTTAAGTTATATTATGAACCTTAACTTCATGTTATGGAGTTAAACAAGTGTTCAATAAAACTCCTTATGCCTTGTGAAAATTCTGGAAATTGTTCTTTAGTTCATTGAGCTACTGATTAAATTCATACTTTTTAAAGGGGGTGTTTTTTTTACTTGAATTTATGCTGAGCACTTAATGAACATAATATCTTAAAAACAATATATTTTAATTACAAATATAATTTTTATTCTCAATTCAGAGATGAGGGGGCTGATTGTTGATTGTGTGCGCGTGTGAGTCTACAAGTCTGACATGTCACCATTTCACTGGCTGCGCTGCCAGGTTTCCCTTCTCCAAAATGTGCTTATGCCAGGTTCAAAGCTGGCTTCAAGTTGCTACATTTTACCGTCAAGTTTTTCTTTATAAATCACAAAGTTTGCATGGATAGTCACCTATGCAGTTTTCAGACCCAGTTTTATGAGTAAGCAGCTTTATAAATGAGGCCCCAGTCCTTTATATTGAAGTTTCTATTGACCCGCTCTCATATGTCGACCAAGGAAAAGTTATTTCAATTATACAATGGGTATAGAAAAGAGTCATTCCCTTGAAAGACTTCAATTTTTTTTGTTTATATCCTTAAATGTGTGGTTCACTGAAAATCCATTTTGTAATTATTTCCTATCTCCTGCATTAGCTTCTGATAGAAAATAGACGGTGAAACTCTAGGATTAGAAAATCCTGACAGATCTACGTCACACTGTCACTTAAAGGGACTTTATGGACTTTGAAATTTTCATGCTCGCTATCGCCCCCTCAGGCCAAACGTGTAACTGCAGCTTCAATAGTAAGCTCGTGCACGAGGCATGCATGCTGTACTCCTGAATGAAAACAACAGCTGAGTCAGTCCTGCTGCTGATGGCTCTTCTAAATTGTCTTTCAAATCTGCCTCCACACAATTAACAATGTCGAATACAGAATATAATAGAATAGAATAGAATAAAATAGCCTTTATTGATTTTGTACAGGGTACAGTGTAATTGGAGAGCCACTCCCTTTGGTGCAAAATGTAAAAGAATACAAAAAAAATAATGCAGAAATTATATAAATATAAAATCAACAATAATATGTGCAAATATACACACAGAGTAGCAGCATTAGTTGGGTTCTGTGCAGGCCACTATTGTAAGCAGAATTTTAGCATATTGAGTGAAACTCAAATAGCACATATAATTGTTAGCCTATATAATAATTATAACTGTTATATAATAATTATAATTGTTATAATTGTCAGCTTCATCCAGGCCAATGCAAGGAAGTTGGTCAACCTCATCCTGTGATGCGCACCTATTGCACAAGAAAAATAAATGTTATATAATCAGTGAATAGAAAGTGAGAGTGGGATGTTACTACGGTATTAAAAAAAACAATAATAAAACATACCTTATTGATATTGGAGGTACATAATCTGAATCATACGGGTCTAAAGCTCCTTCCTTCTCTTTCCAGCTCTAATCTGGAAGTAAAAACAGCAGCAAAACATGATTATATATCCTGACATATAGCCATTGCATTTCTATGAGAATAATGTGTTACTTACACACTGTTTCCAAACTATTGGCTTGTTCCTCATCTAAAGAGTTCTTTCAGCTCCATCGATTTGATGCTACAAAAACAAACAGAAAACATCAATTACAAAAACATAGGTTATGAATCAAATGATAAAAGCTCTGCATGTTTCTGCATTTACCAAGACTTCTCATAAATGATAACCAGGACTGCTGTATCATTTATTCTCCACATCCAGACACAATTATCCTATCTTCTGTCTCATGAACAGAAGCTGGGATGTTTATGCCCACAAAGTTTTTCTTTTTTGCTCCAACAACACACTCCTCTGGTTATGACTTTTACTTTCTTGTGCTCCTGGTCTATATTTCCTCTCCACCTGCATGTCTCCACCTGTCTGTCGGCACATCTGACGCTGGTCAGATGCTGCGTGTTGTCAGTCATTGAGGGAACGTGCACGGTGTCGGATAACTCGTCTTTTTTCTCTCTCTCCTCTTGCCTGGGCTGACGGTAGCTGACGGAGCTGTACGCGCGGCGCACATTCTCTCCAAATGCGCATGTACAGCTCTGTCAGGCGCATTTGGAGAGGATTTGGAGTGGATGCATCCTAATGCGCAAATCGTGTCCCCTCTTGTAGCGTGTGTTCTGCCTGTCGGGAGGGGCAGGTCAGCGGCGCTGGGGGGGAATGTGTTTACTTGGAGACGGACATATTTTTGCAGAAATCTCGGAGATTTCCACTAAATGAGCGGCAATAGTACCGGTACTCATCCTACCCTGGAAAAAAGTCCCAGTGCACTGAGAAGTAAAAATAAGAATAAGACTAATATTAATATTAATATTCTGACCAGCACTGACTCTGATGGAGACACGCTAAGCAAGCAGCCTAAAATGTTCCTATGACATACGTAAGCCCCCGGTTTGTTTTGAAAGCACCCACAACCCTTACCCCACACGTATTTAGTAATAATTTCTTACCTGTCCAGCAACAATGATGCCAACTGCGGGTCTTTTGTCTCAGCATTTTCCACTTCTGCCGGCCGGACCGATGTTTATCCTCGTTCTTTGTCTTCGGCGACCAGACTCGAGTTTTGCCCTTTTTGTCGCGCTGGAATAAACTCTGCGTTTTGTGGACGAGACACCACTTGTCTTTTGAGATAAATGGATGCTCCGTTTATTCTGACGAGAAACGTAAACAGAGCTTGATTTGATGATATGATCTCACCGATGAGTCGGAGATAGCTATAGTGCAGTAGCCGGAGAGAGCTAGCGTGCGGTAGCATTTCAGCTGTGATCATGCTTCAGTTTCTGTGTACCACTGAAGAGAACGGACATTTTCCAAACCGAAGATGAATCATTAGAAATATGTCATATTTGACCTACAGTCCAACCTCTAAGCAGGACTGTTACTTACTTCGTCGCTAGACATGGTGCCTTGTTTTGATAATATCGAGCCGCGCTCTGGCCGTACATCACTGTGAAACTTTTTTTTTTCATAGTGAAGAGTTCATGCGTGCTCTCGTGCCGGGCTGCAGTTACTCACAGCGCCGAGCGTATCGCTAATGAGTTTCGTTTCATCATCCTGCCTCCTGCTCCTTTAACATTCATGGACTCACCCATCTTGACTCACGACTGGGAAGGCTGTTGTTGGTTTAGCGTCCAGGAAACAGCAGAGAACGTCTGGGCTAGTAGGAGCTAACCGTTAGCATTAGCAACTCCACCACACAGCAGAACTCCTCCAGGCTTGTGTTATTTGTGGAGATAAAACATCAACGTTGCAGAGCAAACAGAGTCAGTGGTAGAGTCGTGTTGCTGTTAGCCAATCAGAGGAGAGATGTCCACATATCAGGAAATAAGACTCTAGAACCTGCCGTCTGAAGCTCAGCTGTGATGTGCTCACTTCTAGGTCCTGAAACTGGTGCACTGGAGTGTACGGGCGGCACGTGTAACTTTTATGTTCCTGCCATGCTTTGTGGCTGTTTTTCAGCATTTATTTATAATTGTTTATCAACGTTTTCAAATCGATTTTGAATCGGCACTTGTCATTTCGCAATGCATCAATTAAATGGTGAATCGGCACATCCCTACTTCTGATATCTTCAAATCTCAATTTACAGATTGACAAAAATAGAGATTTTTTTATTTTGTGACATATATCAATATCGACCAATATCAAAAAAAATATGATAGGAATTTTTTTCATATCGCACAGTCCTACATGCAATATTCAAATTTTCCGAGATTTTGAATGTAGGGTTTTCATAAGCTGTAAGCAAGAATCATCATAATTATAGCAAATAAAGGTTAGGCCCTTCTGAACTAGAAACACACTCACCCACATTTATGGCCCATCCTCGGTCAACAGCCAGCTTTCCAGCCTGTGGAAGACAATTCAGTTTATTTATTCAGGGTTCTTACACTTTTTCCACTGACAAATTCAAGCACTTTTCAAGCGTTTTCAAGGTAAATTTTCAAACTTTTCAAGCACCACATGGCAAAGACGAAACAATACATTAGGACTCAAGAGGACAGTTTCATCTCACTATCATATGAATTTATTACTGTTAGATAATAGAGATGATCTTATCCGATCACAGGATCGAAAATCAGGCCTGATCACGTGATTTTAAATTACTGGAATCAGATGAAAAAGATTAACTATAACCTTATAAAGCAACTAGCGTGACCTTAATTCATCCTCAGATGAAATGATCCTGAACAAAATGACAATGACTTTGTTTTAATTTTAACCTGTCTGCTTTTAGTTCTAGTCTGTTACCTTAAAACCAAACACCCTGCTCTCACAGTTCACAGCAGCAACTAGGACAAAAACACACAGCCATCTGACACTCAAGATACACTAAAAGACAAAGAGAAACTGTCTACTGACAGCAAAAACACAGCCAAGATGGCCAATCACACTGTATGACTCTCTGGTTGCAAACGTTGGTTTTTGCAGTCTCCTAGAGCCACGGTATGAGCCGTGTGGTGCAGGGAAGAGCGAGCCTCAACATGGGTGCAGTAATGCTTATCGCAAAACACAGCCACATACTATTTAAACAATTTGAATTATGAGCAATGAGGCTATTATCAAACATATTCCTAATATTAACACATTTCTTATCAATGTTCTTCCTGACAGAGTGATGGTTTTTAGCAGCTAATCTGAGGAAATGACATCAAAACAGGAAGTTGAGGCCTGTTAAAAGACAAATTTCTGTTACCGTTTGGGTTCAGACAAATATTATATTCTATTATATTCCAAGTTACAAATAAATAAATCTGAAAGGACAACTTGGATGTTTTCTACTTTCTTATTAATTGAATGCATTGCTGAGGTGTTGGATTGGGACTTGGTATCAAAATCCTATGACATGGATCGGGGGCAAAAAAAATGTGATCAGAACATAATTATAAATATTATCTTGTAATATTCCACAAAGCAGGGACAAAGTAAATAAAAACATAACATTTTACATTTTGAAATGTGTCTAAGGTCAAGTTTTGCTCCTACTTTTGCAGATCTTATAGAAGCTATGTTTTAAATCCTGCTCCTGCTAAACTTCTGACTATTACCACCCATTACTGAAATATCTGATCACAACCCTCCCTCCATCTGCAGAACCATTAATTGAATAAAAATAATAATTATACTTGATGAATAGGTTTTAGGCTTGTATTTCTGCTAGTAAAAATACCTGTTGATATATTTAGTTTCAATTGTGACTAGTAAGAATATGACCTGGACTAGGATTAATTATATTGTCGCTATGTAAAATAGGAATTACTAGCTGTTGATTAAATGATAAAATGGCTTGCCACGCGAACTCGGGTCTGCTTTCACAGCCAAACACGGTCCATGCTTCTGCTCACAAATAGATGCCATGAACGACGAGGTGCTTCATTAAATTACTGGTATTTACATGTTTAGTGACAAACCTGAACACAAGTGTTACAGTTAGCTCTGCTGCTGTTTACTTTCCCCAGATGCAGTCAAAACTTTGATTTTTTCCGGTATTTTATCAGTTCGCGAACTCGGAGGTGTTTTGTAAACAAAGTTTGTGAATGAGAGTAGCCGACGTCTGACGTGACCCGCAGCAGCAGGAGGAACGGGGCTTTGCGGCTCATAACAGACTTTTTAGCACCGAAAAAGATATTTCTTACAATTTGTTTTGGTACCCTGCTCTACTCCAGTCTTGGTTTCATAACTAATTATCACAGAAGGACCCGCTGGATCCCAGACCCAAAGCAGGGCTCTTACACACACGACTAGCATAAAAGTCTCATCGGTAAAGTAGGTCTGCTTCATAGCGAAGCCAGCGTACACCGCCGGTCCAGCGGCTGCTCTCTATAGTAGGAGGAGTCTGCTGCTCACACACCGGTGTGACAGAAAGGTGCGGACCCTCTCAGAGCAGCCGCAGCTGTCGTTACTAAAGGCGAAATAATCGCTCTCTAGTTTTTAACGTTAACACAAATAACAAATTGAGTTTTTTCATCAAACTAAATTGGGTGATCTTATAAACAAAACCGTGCAGTTTGTTTTTCAAGCATTTTCCAGGACTCAATACAGAAATCAAGTACTTTCCATAACTTGAAAACACGTTATTGAAATTCAAGCATTTTCAAGGATTTCAAGCACCCGTACGAACCCTGTTTATTTAAATTGTATATAACCCATTCTTATTTGCAACCATGACCTGGTCAAGTCAGAAATGTATATGAAAGGAGGATATTGGTAAAGCTGTCCTCATTTTGGAAAACCCCTCCCACCCACTGTAATAATAATAATAATAATAATGGATTAGATTTATATAGCGCTTTTCAAGGCACTCAAAGCGCTTTCCATTATTCATTCACTCTCACATTCACACACTGCTGATGATGGTGAGCTACTATGTAGCCACCGCCACCCTAGGGCGGTCTGACAGAGGTGAGGCTGCCATTCTGCGCCATCGGCCCCTCTGACCACCACCACCAACACACTGTATTCCACTGTGGAGGCCATGGACAGCTCCTTTAGTGGCAGACTGAGACATCCCAGATGTAAAACAGAATGCTACCGTAGGTCATTCATTCCCACTGCAGTAAGAGTGTAGAACTCCACCGTTTAACTGTTAATGGCATTATCCTGTTACACGCTAACATCAGTGCTATTTTCAATACGCATGCATGCATTGTTTATCTGTGTCCTTTATGCTGTTTTTCCTGAAAACTCAATTTTCTATTTTTTATAAATTTTTTAATTGCTGAAGGTTACAGTGATAGCCTACTGTCTTTGTGTATTTATCTGTATTATTTTTTCCGATTCTCTACGTGTATGTCAGGGTTTCCTCTACATGTAACTGATTGTGGTGCACCACCACGGCAAAATAATAGCCGCCCGCCACAAATTCAGAATTACGTTTTTTTAATATGTATCTATATATAAATATATATATATATATATATATATATATATATATATATATATATATATATATATATATATACACTACCGGTCAAATGTTTTAGAGCGCCCCTATTTTTCTAGTTATTTATTGCAGTTTAAGTCATTCAATTCCAATGAATAGCTTGAAATGGTACAAAGTTAAGTGGTGAACAGCCAGAGGTTAAAAAAACAGGTAAGTTTACTCAAAAATGAAAAATAATGTACATTTCAGAATTATACAAAAAGGCCTTTTTCAGGAAACACAGCTATGGGCTCTATGCACGCTCCAACCTCCGTATTCCACATAAGACCGCACTCCTATGTCCAGTTGCCATAGTGGTCGGTGAAGCTGTGACATGGCTGAGAGTTTAGAGTTCACCCGGTGCTTACTGGAGGTACCAAAAGTTACAATCAATGATGTAAGGCAAATTTTCTCTTTGTTTAGATGAAAAAAAAGAAAAAAGTGGTTCTCTCAATTTTATTTAAAAACCTCTACCAATAACACGTCCGACCAAAAAGCCATAAGCAACTAACCTCCAGGAAGCACCGGGTGAACTCCAAACTCTCAGCCATGTCACAGCTTCGCTGACCACTTTGGCAACCAGACATAGGAGTGCGGTCTTATGTGGAATGCGGAAGTTGGAGCGTGCATAGAGCCCATTCTGCAGCAATGGAGGTTGATCAAGCCTTGAAAGCTGGTGCTACTAATTCCCACAGGTGTTCCAACTTTGCTGGATTACTTACAACCCCCTCTGTCTGCATATAAGCAGTGTTGGAACATACTGTGGTACCATACCCTTCTGAGCATCAGTTGAACAGTATTGTACTGCAGATAATAGTGTGTTGCTAATAAAATGGTGAGAAAAAGGCAATTAACAATGGAAGAGAGAGAGACCATCATAACACTTAAAAATGTAGGTCTTTCCTACAGAGAAATTGCAAAGAAAGTCAAGGTGGCAGTGAGTCCAGTTTCCTTCACCATCAGAAGGCACTCAGAAACTGGGGCCAACTCTGACAGGAAGAGGTCTGGNAGGATGTTTAGTGTCAGGATTTTGTCTCAGTCTGGTTTAGTCTCCCTTGACCTCTAAACACATCTGTCCTTCTTCTCTTGAGCACCACTACAGTTTATTCAGTTTAGAATCATTTTAAGAATTAAAGGTCCTCAAAAATAAAACTGGAGCGATATCACGTTATCATGTGATAATTTTATTGTTCTTACACTACCGGTCAAAAGGTTTAGAACGCCCCAATTTTTCCAGTTATTTATTGCAGTTGAAGTCATTCAAATCCAATGAATAGTTTTAAATGGCACAAAGTTAAGTGGTGAACAGCCAGAGGTTAAAAAAAAGGTAAGGTTACTCAAAACTGAGAAATAATGTACATTTCAGAATTATACAAAAAGGCCTTTTTCAGGGAAACAGCTGTTCTGCAGCAATGGAGGTTGATCAAGCCGTGAAAGCTGGTGCTACTAATTCCCACAAGTGTTCCAACTTTGCTGGATTACTTACAACCCCCTCTGTCTGCATAAAAGCAGTGTTGCAACATACTGTGGTACCATACCCTCATTAGCATCAGTCGAACAGTATTAGACTGCAGATAATAGTGTGTTGCTACAATAATGGCGAGAAAAAGGCAATTAACAATGGAAGAGAGACAGACCATCACTTAAACATGTAGGTCTTTCCTACAGAGAATTGCAAAGAAAGTCAAGGTGTCAGTGAGAACAGTTTCCTTCACCATCAAAAGGCACAGACTCAAAGCTACAACTACATCAGAAGACAAGTTTCTGAGAGTTAACAGCTTGTGTGATAGGCGGCTCACAGGACAACAGCTTCAAGCACAGCTTAATAGTGGTCGTAGTAAGCAAGTCTCAGTTTCAACTGTGAAGAGAAGACTTGGAGCTGCAGGTTTGACAGGACGAGTTGCAGCAAGAAAGCCACTGCTAAGACATCAGAATAAGAGAAAGA
This sequence comes from Aphyosemion australe, assembly GCA_006937985.1. NCBI lineage: Eukaryota > Metazoa > Chordata > Actinopteri > Cyprinodontiformes > Nothobranchiidae > Aphyosemion > Aphyosemion australe. The sequence goes on along the minus strand of SSNS01000290.1, from coordinate 22,690 downwards.
GGCTTGCCTGGGCCATGAAACACCGCCATTGGACTACTGAAGACTGGAAGAAGGTATTATGGACTGATGAATCCAAATTTGCAATCTTCGGTTCATCACGCAGGATCTTTGTACGCCGTGGAGTAGGTGAAAGGATGGTTCCACAGTGTGGCATCAGCTGTCAAACATGGAGGAGGAAGTGTGATGGTCTGGGGCTGTTTTGCTGAATCCAGGGTCGGTGACTTGTACAGAGTGAGAGGCACCCTGAACCAAAACGGCTACCACAGCATTCTCCAGTGCCATGCAGTACCCTCTGGTATGCGCCTAGTTGGTCAGGGGTTCATCCTACAGCAAGATAATGACCCAGAACATAAGTCCAAGCTATGCCAGAACTACCTCAGGAAAAAAGAACAAGATGGTCAGCTTGAAAACATGGAGTGGCCAGCACAGTCTCCAGACTTAAACCCCATGGAACTGGTTTGGGATGAACTGGACAGAAGAGTGAAAGCAAAGCAACCTACAAGTGCCACACATTTATGGGAACTTCTGCAACAGATATGGGAAGAACTTTCTGAAGAACATTTGATTTCTTTTCTAGAAAGAATGCCATGAGTGTGTTCAGCTGTTATATCTGCCAAAGGTGGCTACTTTGATGAGTCAAACGTTTAGAATACATTTTGGTCTAGAAATTGATTCTATGATTTCTTTTTTAACTCCAATTGCTTATTTGTACAATGCTTTCATTTCAGAGTGCAATGTGACATTAAATTGCATCATTTCCAATAAAAAACTGAAAAAATTGGGGCGTTCTAAAACTTTTGAAGTGTAGTGTATATGTTACACCGCTGGGAATGATGGGCCAACTCATCTGTGGTGCAACATATTTATTTTTGCTCAGACTGCAAAAACACAGAAATACAAATCGGTCAGAGTGTACTCGATCGTGTTTTGTACACCGTCTCACCCGTACTGACAAGTCTTCTTATCACAAGAACCTCAGCAACTTAAAACCATTGAGACACTGGAACGGTTTTCATTTTCACAAAAAAATAATATATTTTCTTCATAAACAGACAAAGTATTCACCATTATAGGCCAGAATATTAAACTGAACTGGAATGACTGCTTACTGGTAACTTTCACTCCATTAATGCGATAATTTTATCAGTATTATCCTCTAATAATCTTTATGCACTACTTTTATCATGCTGTTGTCTATTGTAACCATGTTTAAACAAATTAATTCCACAACACTATAACTCCTGACATTACACATTTGTTCTGTTCAACATGAATTTTGGCCAGAAATTCACGTTTCACTACCATTACATCCATCTTTCAGTAGTTAACTGTTATCATTAGAAGTCTTAACTTAAAACAATCCTCTGGGTCCCTCCCGCGTTCGCCTAGGACGGCACATCCGTCATTTTAGGAGAACGTGGCACATTGCACTTAACGAGCCCAGAAACAGAAAATTCCCCCCATTTAGCTCGACATCTGTTACCAAATGACACATATTTAACCTGTCGCTACTGTTGTCTGTTTGTTTTAATGTACAAATAGCTCAGCTTACCTGCAAAAACACAGAAATACAAATCGGTCAGAGCGTACTCGATCGTGTTTTGTACACCGTCTCACCCGTACTGACAAGTCTTCTTCTGCTGGCGCGTCAGCTATGGATGGGTAAGACACCGAGCGCCCTCTGCTGGCGAACATTGTATTACAGTTTCATAACAGAATCGACATCGGTAGTTTTCCAATATAGGGAGCTCTAATACCATTTTAAAAAATTTTGGGGGCTACTATTTTCAGTCCTTATCTATATAATAGTGCCACACTCTCCCCCACAAAATTAAATATCTCCTGACATTTCTGGGTACCTCAAAAATACAATAGCACTAACACACTTCCCCAGCCCATGGTCTCCAGAAAGCATTGCTTTCAACATTATTTGTCTTAGGCAACCTACAGTTTCTCTGGACCAATGTTGGCTGACCTAAAGTGTCATAACTTAGCACAACCGGTCGCTGTCTCTGGCGTGGTGGCCTCTGTCTAACAGAATCAGTCTCACCTTCATTTGCAGTTGGAACATAAACCCCTGACTCACCACCCCCAGGCCTTCCAAGGTCAGGGTCAGGATCTTGGATCTGCCTTGGCATGACACCTTCGCTCTGTAGTGACAAATCCTCTTCGCTCTGTAGTGGCAAATCCTCTTCGCTCTGTAGTGGCAAATCCTCTTCGCTCTGTAGTGGCAAATCCTCTTCGCTCTGTAGTGGCAAATCCTCTTCTTGGGAGTGAAGACATCGCTGAGGCTGAAAAGGGTCCGCCAAAGGGTTGAGCGAAGTCTGCCTCTGTCGCCTCCCTGGGACAGGCCGGAGGTACCACCGGTAGGTGCCACTGCATTCATCATCGGATGTTTCGCCTTCCTCTGGCTGCTGCTGCCTATTCTGAGGTTGGGCCTTTCTCCTTGTAACAGTGGTGGAGTCTTTTTGGAGTTGAGTAGCCTGTGTTGATGGCTTCTCAAGGGGTAGGAAGTCACAGGGCAGTAGGAGATTCCTGTGCACCACCCTCTCTCTTCCTTGGCCATTCTCAGGACTGATCCGATACACTGGACTGTCTTCTGCTTTTCTCTCCTTCACTTTATAGACTTGGTTCTCCCAATAAGACTGGATCTTTGCAGGTCCACCCCTAGGAGTGAGGTTTCGCAAAAAGAACTCTATCGCCAGGCTTCAGATCTCTCCCTTTAACTCTCCTGTCATAGTATACTTTTCCTCGAGTTGCTTCCTTGGTGGCAGTTTCAGAAGCCACGGTGTAGGCCTCCTGCATTCTTTTCTTCCAGCAGCTAACATAGTCGTCATAGCTCCCATGGGTTTCATCTTTTCTTAGGTCAAAGAGCAGATCGATGGGCAGGCGTGGGGAACGTCCGAAGATGAGGAAATAAGGGGAGTAACCCGTTGCCTCGCTCTTCGTACAGTTGTATGCATGAACAACTTTAGCCAGTGATTCTGCCCAATTATCCTTCTCCTTGTCTTCCAGGGTTTGTAACATTGATAACAGGGTGCGGTTAAATCTCTCCACCTGTCCATTACCCTGCAGGTGGTAGGGTGTTGTGTGGGAACCCTGGATACCTGAAAGTTATTTTAATCTTGCCATGAGCTTGTTTTCAAACTCTTTGCCCATGTCATGGTGTAGTCTCATGGGGAAGCCGAACTTGAGTGCAAAGTCATTAAAGAGCTTGTCAGCAACTGTTTTTGCTGCTTTGTTCTTTGTTGCGTAAGCTTGGGTGAACCTTGTGAAGTGATCCATGACTACTAGTATGTACTCATATCCCCGCTTACTTTTTTCCAAGTGGAGGAAGTCTATGGACACAAGCTGGAATGGATAAGTGGACTGGATCGATGTCAGAGGTGCCCGGGTCTGTGTACTTGGCTTCTTTCTTTTGATACATTCACATTCCTCCGTGACAAAGTGTTCAACCTCCTTTGCCATTTGCGGCCAGTAGAACCTGTCTCGAATGATTTCAAGCGTCCTTTCCACTCCTAAGTGACCCATCTCTTGATGGAGCTCTTTGAAAACCAGAGGACGATAAGCTTTAGGTACCAGTAGCTGCTCTTTGTGGGTTGTTCGGCGGCGCAGGACACCATCTTGGTCCACGTGAAGCTTCAACCACTGCTTCAGCAGTGCAGCTACAGCAGGTTGCTCTGATTTCACCTCAGTCCTGCTTGGTCTCCTATTCTGTGACTTGTACCAAAGCACTCTTGACAGGATTTTATCTGCTTCCTGGGCTTTGCGAATCTGTTCTGGTTTAAAAGACCGAGTAGTGTCAAGATCTTTAATCAATGTTAACGCATTGATCTGGACAACTCCAACGCCCTGGCATGGGTCTCTCTGCTCCACTGTGACTGACTCCATGGATGCGCTAATGGCTTCCTGTCCAACTTCAGCTGTACATCTCTTCATATAACTATCAATGTCCAGTGGCATCCGCGACAGCCCATCCGCATCTGCATTGGTCTTTCCTGGACGGTAGCGAATAGTGAAGTTGTAGCTGGCCAGTTCCGCAACCCATCTGTGACCTGTGGCGTTGAGCTTTGCACTAGTGAGCACATATGTTAGCGGGTTGTTATCAGTGTAAACCACGAATGATGGGGCGTGGTACAGATAATCCTGGAAACGTTCACAAATAGCCCACTTCATGGCCAAAAACTCTAATTTGCCAGAGTGCAAGTGGTACTTTTTCTCTGCTGGACTCAGGGTGCGGAAGCCATACGCTATCACTCTCATCTTGCCCTGCTGCCGCTGGTATAAGACAGCACCTAGCCCAACTTGTGATGCATCACAATGTAATACGAAGGGTTCAGTGAAGTCGGGATACCCAAGGACAGGAGGTCTGGTAAGTGCATCGATGAGCGCATTTAACGTCTCTTTGTGGGAGCTGGTCCACTGAATAGGCGTGCGGGATGCTAAGTGGCCTTTAGTCTTTTTTCAGTCCCTTTTTGGGTTTGTCAGCTGTGACTGGAGCAATATTTTCAGATGGTGGAGGACTTAGGCAAGCTATAGAGTGAATGGGCTACACGGGAGAAGTTGGGGATGAAAGGCCTGTAATAAGAGAGAAAACCAAGCATTTGACGTACCTCTCCAACAGTTGCGGGTTTCCTCTCCTTTAAGGCCATCACCGGAGCTAACTCGGCTTGGTCCATTGTGTAGCCTTCACCCGTTACTAGCTTGCCCAGGAACTTGACACTGTGCCTGAACAGTTCGCATTTCTTCGGGGTCAATTTAACACCATGTTCTTGGTAACGCTGGAGGACCAGGCGAATGTGTTCCACGTGATCCTCAAAGTCCTTGCTATGCACAAGGTTGTCGTCCAGGTACGTGAGGCTGCATTGTTGCGCCATCGGCCCCTCTGACCACCACCAACAGAGGCAATTCGGGTTAAGTGTCTTGCCCAAGGACACAACGACGGCGACAGACCGAGTGGGACGCGAACCCGCGACCTTCCGATTGCGGGGCGTCCACTTAACTCCTATGCCACCGTTTTCTTCATAAACAGACAAGGTATTCACCATTATAGGCCAGAATATTAAACTGAACTGGAATGACTGCTTACTGGTAACTTTCACTCCATTAACGCGATAATTTTATCAGTATTATCCTCTAATAATCATTATGCACTACTTTTATCAAACTAACAACTTCGAATGCTGTTGTCTATTGTAACCATGTTTAAACAAATGAACTCCACAACACTATAACTCCTGACATTACACATTTGTTCTGTTCAACATGAATTTTGGCCAGAAATTCACGTTTCACTATCATTATGTCCATCTTTCAGTAGTTAACTGTTATCATTAGAAGTCTTAACTTAAAACAATCCTCTGGGTCCCTCCCGCGTTCGCCTAGGACGGCACATCCGTCATTTTAGGAGAACGTGGCACATTGCACTTAACGAGCCCAGAAACAGAAAATTCCCCCCATTTAGCTCGACATTTGTTACCAAATGACACATATTTAACCTGTCGCTACTGTTGTCTGTTTGTTTTAATGTACAAATAGCTCAGCTTACCTGCAAAAACACAGAAATACAAATCGGTCAGAGCGTACTCGATCGTGTTTTGTACACGTCTCACCCGTACTGACAAGTCTTCTTCTGCTGGCGTGTCAGCTATGGATGGGTAAGACACCGAGCGCCCTCTGCTGGCGAACATTGTATTACAGTTTCATAACAGAATTAAAAATTTTTGGGGGCTACTATTTTCAGTCCTTATCTATATAATAGTGCCACATATATACATATATATATATATATATATATATATATATATATATACATATATATATATATATATATATGTGTGTGTGTGTGTGTGTATATATATATATATATACATATATATATATACAGTACAGGCCAAAAGTTTGGACACACCTTCTCATTCAATGTGTGTTCTTTATTTTCATGACCATTTACATTGGTAGATTCTCACTGAAGGCATCAGGGCTATTTGACCAAGAAGGAGAGTGATGGAGTGCTGCAGCAGATGACCTGGCCTCCACAGTCACCGGACCTGAACCCAATGGAGATGGTTTGGGGTGAGCTGGCCCGCAGAGTGAAGGCAAAGGGGCCAACGAGTGCTAAACACCTCTGGAAACTCCTTCAAGACTGTTGGAAAACCATTTCAGGTGACTCCCTCTTGAAGCTCATGGAGAGAATGCCAAGAGTGCAAAGCAGTAATCAGAGCAAAGGGTGGCTATTTTGAAGAAAATAGAATAAAAGATGTTTTCAGTTATTTCACCTTTTTTTGTTAAAGAGCAAATTGCAAGTTAGAGACTCCCATGACCCAATGTTTAGAGAAACATAACAGAAACTTGTTTTAAAACTTTTTTTACACATACATAAATTATTTAGGCTTTTAGAGTCATTTTTGTGAGAACATTTTTTTTCTGCCAAATCAACGAATGTTAGCTTAATCCAGAGACAAATGTGGATTCTAATGTGGCTCTGACACAGAGGAAACTTTAAGTGTTTATAATTATACTTCTAATGGACCAAACCATAAAGTTATGAGTCTGCTGCACGTCTCAGAGAGCAGAGACAAGCCAGAGGGAGAAACTATCGGCCAAAGCAGAGAGATTGAGCTGTGATGTGAGGAGAAGCAGCGGGGGAGCAGCAGGTGCCTTGGTGAGTTAACCATGTTAGCTTAAACTCGTGTGCTAACATCACAATATTGTACAGATTACTATCATGTAGCAGACAATTAAAATAGTATCGATCAGTTAATATAACATTAATACTTGACAATAATGAACTAATGAGCGTTTGTCAGCGGTCTCATGCTCGTTAATATCCGTTCACGTAACGTAGTTTAGCTCTTTAGCAAGAGAGAGAGAGGGATCACCTGTGATCCGGTTCTGGAGGTTCTGAGCGCTGCTGTGAGCTGGATCCGACCCAGAAACAGCTCGACTGGCTCGCTGGTATTTTTAAGAGCAGCACATCCTCTCCTGGAAGTCCACGCAACGGTTCTGATCTGATTCCAACCCAGAAACCATCTCAACTGGCCCGCCGAGTGGCACATCTCATCTGGTGGTCGGGGCGGCGGTTCTGACATGTTTCCGACAATGATCTGAGTTCTGAAAATCCGCATTTAAGCTTTTTTTAAACCTCGCCGCGGGTCTCTGGAGGCCAGTGCGGACCTCCATGAGTTGGTACCGACACCGATTTGGGTTCCAGAAGTCCCGTCTTTTCAGCTGCACAAAACGCCCCCAGACACGGAGATAAAAGGCTGTTTTACTTATTAGGAAACCCGTGGACTCGATATCTGCACAGGCTGGAGTTTCTACAGCCTTCACAAACAATAGTTTATCAAAATGAACACAATCATAAACTAGTGAACACACACACTGACTTGATAACATGACCTCTCTACCACAAAACTCTCCACGCTTCACACTGAGCTGAGACAGAAGCTAGCTTAGAACTCCCTCTGGTTACGTCAGAGGCTAAGATTTAGAAAAAAGAGCGTTTTTAGCAGCTTTGCTGAAAAAGGACACTTTTTACTCAAAAAACTGTGCTGTTATGTATTTTTAAATGAAATACCTACAATAAACGTTTAAAATAGTACTTTTTGGACAGCATTTTATATGAATTAGAAAAAAAATTAACCTGCAATTTGCTCTTTAAGTACATAACTCCATATGTGTTCATTCATAGTTTTGATGCCTTCAGTGAGAATCTACCAATGGTCATGAAAATAAAGAACACACATTGAATGAGAATGTGTGAACAAACCTTTGGCCTGTACTGTACATATATATATATATATATATATACAAATACATATACACATATATATGTACATATATACATACATATATACATATACATAAATGTATATATACATATATATATATAAAATATATATATATACACACATATATATAGCTTATTGTTAGCGGCAGCTGTCTTTGTGGGTTTAAACCATCGACACATATATATATTTATGGACTTATAAACACCCATTGCGCTTGTAATATAAAATGATGCAAAAAGGGATGTTCCCATCACTGCCATTTTAGCCGTGTCACATGTCTCGTCACGCAAAGACAATCCAAAAATGGGAAAAGAGGTGGGGTTGAGGGTGGGGCTTTGAGGGTGTGAGCACATGAACCAATGTAGCTACTAAATGAGTAACCCTAACTAACTAACCCTAACCCCAAAGCTAAGATGGAGCTCCAGGACAGCGACCAGCGCGGCCGCTGTGCGAGGCTGCAGCAGTACTGGTCGCCCATGGAGCTCTGATATGGACTGTAAAAATACAAGCAAAGCCTCAGACCGCTGCGATTGGAGCCGGGCGCCCTGGCTGCTTACGTGACCTCACGCTCGGGGAAGATCAGCGGGACATTACATGCTAACCTGAAGCTAGTGGAGTTTTTCGGGCGCTTTTAGCAAGAGAAACGCAGTTGAGCGACTTCAAAGATACCAACATCAGCTCATCCAGCTGCATTGTTTCTGTAGTCTCACTCAGAGAGCTCCACAGGCGACCAGCACAACTACAGCCTCGGACGGTAGCCAGGCAGTCGCGTGTCGCAGCTCCCTCGGGAGAAGGAAGCGTGTGAGCACATGAACCAATGTAGCTACTAAATGAATGTGTGTAGCAGCTTTTCCCGGCCGAGAGACAGGAGCAGACGGGCGCCCACCTCGCTGGCCTGCCACAAGGATGGAGTGGCAGATTTGCGGATCTCTGATTGCAAGGCCGCCGCTGTTAAAGGGCAAGGCCCATTACCGAAACTCGGTGAGGAGATCTGTGTAACTTTTACACTGTACAGGGTGGGACCATATGTTCTCTGGCTCAGTGTTGAAATGGACTCTTAGTGTTGAATTAACACTGTTCATTTTACTGTGCATGTAATGAAGTTGACCATGTTGTTAATGTTTAAAATAAACTTTTCTCAGACAAATTAAGGTGGAAATGAGTTAGGTGCACAGAAAAAGTGTATTTCATCAAATAAAAATACAGAAACAAAATTATAAAGTTAGACACTTACCATTATTGTGCCTCCTGTTTGGGTTCGTAAAGGTCTCAACACCTTCCTCTGCACTAGAGGGTTTGGCAGAAACAGGAGGGGTGGGATTTCTGTGATAGTTGCCACCACTATAGACCACTAGATTTAAACAAAACACATATAGTATAGTTTGAAATTCTTCTGATCAGTATGCACACATAATTGAGATAGGATAGTGTGCAAAAGCAGACTGGTGCAAGCATTGATTTTTACAGCAAAGAAAAGACTAATGCAAATCCACAGCAGAGGACTAAGGTTAGGGTTTTGGTGGAAGTACATAGTGCCTTCTAGAGTTCTACAACCTCTCAAGGCGTTTAACAACACATCAGTCATCCCTCCATGCACACATGCACGCACACGCGCGCTGGTGGTGATGAGACACATTGTAGCCAGCGCAGCTCTGGGGCACACTGACGAAAGTGAAGCTGGCGCCACTGGTCCCTGCGACCACCACCAGCAGGCAATGTGGGTTAAGTGTCTTGCCCAAGGATACGACAGCAACAGACTAAGTGGGACTCAATCCCACAACCCTCCGATTATGAGACGGGCACCTAACTCCTGCCGCCTGGTTATACCTTGTACAAGATAGAAAACTAAGGGCCAACAGACTTTCTCCTTTATTGCTCCTGTACTCTGGAATCTCCATCCCATAATTTTGAAGTCTGCAGACTCAATGGATACTTTTAAAAAACAACTAAAAACATCTTTTTGAAATTGCATTTGATTTAATTATTTTGTTTGACAGTTTTTTGTATGCTTTTTTATGTACAGCACCTTGTGACCACTATCTTCAGAGGCACTATAAAAATAAAGTGTTACTTTACTTACCTCCTTACTTCCTTGCCCCTTTTGAACCCATTAACAAGAGGAACCTTTCCTGAGGAATCAATTAAGTTAATCTGAGTTTGAGTCAGAAATCAGGGTATCTAGTTCACATGCCCCGTGGCGTAATCCTAAATGTCATTTATCATTTATTGTATTTTTCATACCAATATAAAAACATTCATTCTTTTTAAAATTTTGTCCCTTACACAAATTCCTTGAATTTTTCCTTGATTTTTAAAAAAATATGTAATTAAAAACAGTTCAAATTCACACGATTATTTGCAAGATCTTGATGATGTCATTCCAAGCCTTGATTGTCTCAAACAAAAGACAATCTCAGACACTTCTCAGTCCAGAAATGAAAGCAGTCTAATTTTACCAATACTCATAATAATAACAAAAGCACACAAGGTTCTTAAAAGACTAAACAAATGGTATCTTTAAAACTAATTTTTATGTGATGGCGTTTCAGCAGTAGGGATCACAACATTGCCTTGATTTTTTGTTTTTTTATCTTGTTTAACATGTTTTTATGATTGTTTCCTTTTTCTATTAAACTTTCTCTTAATGTTTTATGATTGTTTTCATTTATTTAATCTTTCTTTTAATGTTCCACAACACTATATTTGTTCTTATTGTGTGTTTTGTGGTTGTGTTCAGCACCTTGGACTTCTGATAAGGTCGTGGCAGGCGCCTTATAAATAAACTGAACTGAAAACATTCTCAACATTATCTTTCTTCTTTTTGACCAACTCATTTTAGGTAAATCAACTGCTTTTTGAAAATATTTTATTGCTTTTTCCCCATCTCCTTCAAACCACCTTTGTTACAATCTAAAAATACTGAAACATTAGAATAGAAGGGACTGAGAACAAGAGGGAGTAGTGCACGCGCAATGGGCTCTTGGCTAGTTTTCCTTCTAAAAGTTTTTTTATTCGTGTTTTTTTTTTATTTTGCAAAACTTGACGCTGAATCTTTGGTTGTGGAGCCAGCAAGCTTTGTTGTCTTAGACAAACTCAGAAGAATGACAACAAATCTCATGAAGAACGCTGCGGATGCCGGGCAGGGAGCCTCCTCAGACGGGAATAATCCAGCTACTGCTGGAGCTTCGGCTTTGCCCACGCCAAGCTCTTGCCCTAGCGAGACAGACATGCTGGAGCTGACGGCTAAATTGCTTCTGGCACTGAAATTCGAATTCTCTGCAATGTTTAGAGCTGAACTGAAGGATGCCCTTGCCGAGGATTGTGACATAGATCTGTCAGGCTTTTCAAATCCTAAAGTTTCACCGTCTATTTTCTATCACAAGCTAATGCAGGAGAAAGGTGTAGAGACTACTCAGAGTGACCAATTATAATCAGAAATAATAATTAAAAAATAATTTTTCAGTGGACCACAGTTTTAAAAATGTAGTAATTCCATTTAGTGATATTTTAATATGGTTATATGTTTGAGAACTGAAACTTTGCTTTTCATCTATATTTTTGTTTGCAGCACATTTTATTGAGCTTACATTTTTTAATTTTAAATGTAGTAGTCATTCTTTTTGGTGATGTTTAATTATAAGTGTGTGCTCAAAACTAACACTTATTGTTTCTTTTCCCACTTGTCATAAATACTATGATGGAGTTATGTTTTTGCTCAAGCATTGGTTCAATTGCAGATTTGTTTCCAGGAAATATGCTTTTTGGGGGTTTCATGTAAGTCTTAGAGTGATTATGGGCTGGGAGTTTGGCACTAGACATGATAATGAGAATTAACCTGCATTTGTATAGTGCCTTTCAGAGACAGACAAGACATTCAGAAGCTGGTGGTGATGAGCTACTTTGTAGCCATAGCTAATAACAATAATTTGACTTGTTTACTATCAAATTCTGTGTACCCCGTTCACAAACCTGTTCACAAACCTTCTCACCAATGTCAATATCTCTTAGCTTGAAATTTGACATTTTTACATACAGGTCCTTCTCAAAAAATTAGCATATTGTGATAAAGTTCATTATTTTCTGTAATGTACTGATAAACATTAGACTTTCATATATTTTAGATTCATTACACACAACTGAAGTAGTTCAAGCCGTTTATTGGTTTTAATATTGATGATTTTGGCATACAGCTCATGAAAACCCAAAATTCCTATCTCAAAAAATGAGCATATCATGAAAAGGTTCTCTAAACGAGCTATTAACCTAATCATCTGAATCAACTAATTAACTCTAAACACCTGCAAACGATTCCTGAGGCTTTTAAAAACTCCCAGCCTGGTTCATTACTCAAAACCGCAATCATGGGTAAGACTGCCGACCTGACTGCTGTCCAGAAGGCCATCATTGACACCCTCAAGCAAGAGGGTAAGACACAGAAAGACATTTCTGAACCAATAGGCTGTTCCCAGAGTGCTGTATCAAGGCACCTCAGTGGGAAGTCTGTGGGAAGGAAAAAGTGTGGCCCAAGGGGTTAAAATGAAGGCAACTGGACTTCTTTGGTTTCTTGAAACCAAAGAAGTCCAGTTGCCTTCATTTTAACCCCTTGGATTACCATGACCTGGATGACTGAGAACCTTCACCAGCAAACAGTGTGGCAGAAAACGCTGCACGACGAGAAGAGGTGACCGGACCCTGAGGAAGATTGTGGAGAAGGACCGATTCCAGACCTTGGGGGACCTGCGGAAGCAGTGGACTGAGTCCAGAGTGAAAACATCCAGAACCACCGTGTACAGGCGTGTGCAGGAAATGGGCTACAGGTGCCGCATTCCTCAGGTCAAGCCACTTTTGAACCAGAAACAGCGGCAGAAGCGCCTGACCTGGGCTACAGTGAAGCAGCACTGGCCTGTTGCTCAGTGGTCCAAAGTACTTTTTTCAGATGAAAGCAAATTTTGCATGTCATTCGGAAATCAAGGTGCCAGAGTCTGGAGGAAGACTGGGCAGAGGGAAATGCCAAAATGCCTGAAGTCCAGTGTCAAGTACCCACAGTCAGTGATGGTCTGGGGTGCCATGTCAGCTGCTGGTGTTGGTCCACTGTGTTTTATCAAGGGCAGGGTCAATGCAGCTAGCTATCAGGAGATTTTGTAGCACTTCATGCTTCCATCTGCTGAAAAGCTTTATGAAGATGAAGATTTCATTTTTCAGCACGACCTGGCACCTGCTCACAGTGCCAAAACCACTGGTAAATGGTTTACTGACCATGGTGTTACTGTGCTCAATTGGCCTGCCAACTCTCCTGACCTGAACCCCATAGAGAATCTGTGGGATATTGTGAAGAGAAAGTTGAGAGACGCAAGACCCAACACTCTGGATGAGCTTAAGGCTGCTATCGAAGCATCCTGGGCCTCCATAACACCTCAGCAGTGCCACAGGCTGATTGCCTCCATGCCACGCCACATTGAAGCAGTCATTTCTGCAAAAGGATTCCCGACCAAGTATTGAGTGCATAACTGAACATAATTATTTGAAGGCTGACCTTTTTTGTATTAGAAACACTTTTCTTTTATTGGTCGGTTGGAATATGCTAATTTTTTGAGAAGGACCTGTACAGACACTCCACAGGCGATGGTGGCAGAGGGGTTAAGTGGCCGCCTTGCAATTGGAAGGTTGCAGGTTCGTTTCCCGCTCAGTCTGTTGCTATTGTTGTGTCCTTGGGCAAGACACTTAACCCACGTTGCCTGCTGGTGGTGGTCGGAGGGACCGACAGCGCCTGTGTTCAGCAGCCTTGCCTCTGTCAGTGTGCCCCAGGGCAGCTGTGGCTACACTGTAGCTCATCACCACCAGCGTGTGAATGAATGAATGATACACTGGTTGGTTTTATTGTGACTTGTGTGATCTTGTTGCCACTGTATTATTTTACTTATCCTATTTTATTCTATTTTTTTTTTTTTACTTTTTACTTTTTATTGTACAGCACTTTGGTACACGTTGCTGTTTTTTATTAGTGCTTTATAAATAAATTGGATTGGACTGTAGTGTAAAGCACTTTGGAGTCCTCTGACTCTGAAAGGTGCTATACAAGTGCAGGTCATTTATCATTTATCACAGTCATGCTCCATCCTGAAATACCGTAGTTGTTTAGAGAAACACAAGATATAATGCTCTGAGTTTCACATTTGAGCTTTGACATAAGGTAACCTGAAAGAAACAGCAGTATGCCCTAGAAGCATGCAGTCTGCCAAACCAACTAAGAAGAAGACAATGGATACACCCATTAATTTCTACAGTCACTGGATACACCACTGCTGTACTCAGTTTGAATCACAAACAATGAAATCCAAAGACACACAAAACTTGTAGGGACCTCATCACACCCAACTCTCTGCAGCTGCGTATGATGAGCTCCCTGCCCTCCCAGGTTGTTTGTGCCTACTGAAAACCAGTCTCCAAGCGGTTTAGTTACTCCCTCACTCACCTCAAGTTGCTCATTCATCGTTTCTTCATACTAAATCTCCCGATCTGGTCCCAATGTATCAGTTCCAAAATCCCTCTTCAAGACCCCTCCTAAAGTTCCTTCTCCTCAAGTCCCTTCTCTCCCAATATGCTCCAGCCTTGCTCCGATAGCTGGTGGCTAACTGGCAGCTAGTGTCGTCCGCTCCATCTCCGCTGCTGCTTCCCAGGATCCACACAACACCGGACTCCCTAACTTACGTCAGCCCTCCTCCATGTGGGAATCACCTGTAGCTACACTCCTCAAGCAGCCTGACAGAACTTGCTTGCTTCCTTCTGGAAGCAATCACTGATAATGTGTGAAAGTGAGTGCATGAAAAATGGAAAGCGCTTTGAGTGCCTAGAAAAGTGCTATATCCAATCCATTATTATATTATTATTAATCAATTGCTCGATCGTAGTAGTTATATGCTTTGTGTGGGTTAAGCTACAAAGATTGGTGACAGCAGGGGGGATGGTGCTGTGCTTCTACTGAGAGAGACAATATGTGAGATGTGGAAAAGTATAATTAAGCTACCTTTAACCTGTTGAGATAGCGTTTGGTGTGAACCACTAGCAGATCCTCTTCAGTAGCTTCATGAGCTTCCACAAGGTTCCCATCAGTGATGAACTGCTCCTCTGGGGAAAAATATTCATGGAGACAGAATATTGTGTATGAATATAAATAATCTATTTATAATTACAAAAATAAAGTCCACTCTTAGTACTCAATAAG
Source organism: Aphyosemion australe (assembly GCA_006937985.1). NCBI lineage: Eukaryota > Metazoa > Chordata > Actinopteri > Cyprinodontiformes > Nothobranchiidae > Aphyosemion > Aphyosemion australe. The sequence continues at coordinate 7,675 of SSNS01000290.1, read as the reverse complement.
GAGTAGGAAGTAACCGGATACCGTAGATCAAATGTATTGGTAATAAACAAAATTTGTATGAGCTTAAAGAGACTATGTGGAAGTTTAACAGCTAATACAAGTATAGAAATTTTAAATTTCTTCCTCATACATTCTCCTGCAATGCCCTGGTCCTGTAGAATGAGCCCTGGCATTTTTACTGTGATTGCCTCTGTAGGCCTGTAAACTCACAGAAAAGATCTTGCTCGAGGGGTAAGGGTGGTGGGTGCTTTCAAAGCAAACCGGGGGCTTACGTATGTCATAGTAGGAACATTTTAGGCTGCTTGTGTAGCGTGTCTCCATCAGAGTCAGTGCTGGTCAGGATATTAATATTAGTCTTATTCTTATTTTTACCTCTCAGCGCACTGGGACTTTTTTTTCCAGGGTAGGATGAGTACCGGTACATTTTCCGGTCATTTATTAGTGTAAAACCTCTGAGATTTCTGCGAAAATATATGTCCGTCTCCAAGTAAACACATTCACAGTCCCCCCAGCGCCGCTGACCCACCCCTCCTGATACGCAGAACACACGCTACAAGAGGGGCCACATTTTGCGCATTAGGATGCATTCTCTCCAAATGCGCAAAAGGCGCATCCATCACTTCTGTGAAGCACGCCGCGCATACAGCACCGTCAGCTCCCGTCAGCCCAGGCAAGAGGAGAGAGAGAGAAAAAAGACGAGTTATCCGACACCGTGCACGTTCCCTCAATGACTGACAACACGCAGCATCTGACCAGCGTCAGATGTGCCGACAGACAGGTGGATCCATGCAGGTGGAGAGGCACAATAGATCAGGAGCACAAGAAAGAAAAAGTCATAACCAGAGGAGTGTGTTGTTGGAGCAAAAAAGAAAAACTTTGTGGGCATAAACATCCCAGCTTCTGTTCATGAGACAGAAGATAGGATAATTGTGTCTGGATGTGGAGAATAAATTATACAGCAGCCCTGGTTATCATGTATGAGAAGTCTTGGTAAATGCAGAAACATGCAGAGCTTTTATCATTTGATTCATAACCAGTGTTTTTGTAATTGATGTTTTCTGTTTGTTTTTGTAGCATCAAATCGATGGAGCTGAAAGAACTCTTTAGATGAGGAACAAGCCAATAGTTTGGAAACAGTGTGTAAGTAACAAGTTATTCTCATAGAAATGCAATGGCTATATGTCAGGATATATAATCATGTTCTGCTGCTGTTTTTACTTCCAGACTAGAGCTGGAAAGAGAAGGAAGGAGCTTTAGACCCGTATGATTCAGATTATGTACCTCCAATATCAATAAGGTATGTTTTATTATTGTTTTTTTTAATACCGTAGTAACATCCCACTCTCACTTTCTATTCACTGATTATATAACATTTATTTCTCTTGTGCAATAGGTGTGCATCACAGGATGAGGTTGACCAACTTCCTTGCATTGGCCTGGATGAAGCTGACAATTATAACAATTATAATTATTATATAACAATTATAATTATTATATAGGCTAACAATTATATGTGCTATTTGAGGTTCACTCAATATGCTAAAATTCTGCTTACAATAGTGGCCTGCACAGAACCCAACTAATGCTGCTACTCTGTGTGTATATTTGCACATATTATTGTTGATTTTATATTTATATTATTTCTGCATTATTTTTTGTATTTTACATTTTGCACCAAAGGGAGTGGCTCTCCAATTTCACTGTGCCCTGTACAAAATCAATAAAGGCTATTCTATTCTATTCTATTCTGTATTGGACATTGCTGATTGTGTGGAGGCAGATTTGAAAGACACTTTAGAAGAGCCATCAAGTACAGTTGGCTGCAGCTTGTAGCACGGGGCGGGGAGTGGAACTGAAGGGGGCGCTATTTCCTGTGTCAACTGCGGTGTCTGAGTTTTGTTTTGTTATTGTTAAAACCAACCATTAACTAGTTACAACTAAATTATTTTTTGTTCATTCGTTTTACTTTTATTCCACGTTGTTTTCAACACAATATTTTTCAAATATTGTTAAACTAAAAGTATTTAAGAAACAATTTATTTTTTCAACCATCGTAGTTTTATTTCTAGCTTCCGACTCGGAAAAGGGCTAAAGGGCAATTCCAAATCATTTTTCTATTTCCTGAGTCTCTTTACTCAGCTCTAATTTTAAAACTATAATACTTAAACGTTTCAAACCAAGACTAGATTATTCTGCATTAACAGCAGTGTCCTAAAACCAGTTTGTGATTTATGATCCTTTACTTAATTTGTGAGATTTTATTGGAAAGCATAAGCTGTAGTTTTTTGGAATCTCGACCACATTAGAACTGGTCCAGCTCAAAATCTACAATATTTAAACACTTAAAACGAGACTAGATTATTCTATTAGGGCAAATTAATTTGTGTCAATATTTCTACACTAGATGCAGACATAGGACTGAATTAAAGAAGCCTTAAGCAGGATTCAAGTTTAGACTTGTGTGTTAATGTATGGGTGAGTTAGTGGTTGCTACAATAAAACAGGTTCTAGTTAAACAAAATAAAAAGTGTAAAACTTGAAAAATTTTTATTAATCAGCTTTTGTTGTAGTTCAGAGAATTGCAATCTCTTTATTTCTGCCCTCAGCTGCAAAAGGAGCTCCTCTCACCCTGCAAGAAAAGACATTCAGTTATGAAGGATGAATCTTTTTCTTATTTTTTTACATGAATAATATGTTCATCTTTCCTTAGTCACTTATTCTCTTATCTCTCCTCCACCTGGCCACACTCACTGTGCCTCAGTCTTGGTTTTCCAAACCATTTATCAATTATAAATGACATGTTATATATATATGGTTCACTTCCAACTTTCTTAAACTTAATGATAATAAAACTGAAATTCTCTTGGTCGGTACCAAGTCCAAACTCGCCAAAATTGACAGTTTCTCTTTAACTATTGACAACATCACGGTTTCCCCCTCCCCTCAGGTTAAGAGTCTGGGTGTCATCCTCGATAGCTCTCTCTCGTTTCAGGCTCATATCAATAACATAACCCGGTCTGCATACTTCCACCTACGAAACATAAATCGTCTCCGCCCTTCCCTTACCTCTAATGCTACAGCTGTCCTAGTCAATAGCCTTGTTACTTCTCGTCTCGATTACTGCAACTCACTTCTGTATGGTCTCCCTAGCAAACTCACTCACAAACTGCAAATTGTTCAGAATTCAGCTGCACGTATCATTAGTAGAACTGACACCTTCCACCACATCAACCCGGTCCTTCAGCAGCTCCACTGGCTTCCTATTAAATTCAGATCCATCTTCAAAATTCTTTTGCTTGCATTCAAAGCTATACATAACATATCCCCACCATATATTACCAGCCTCATCACCATTGCTACCCCCTGCCGCCTACTCAGATCTTCCTCCTCCATTCATCTGGTAACTCCTTCATTCCGCCTCAGCACTATGGGGAACAGAGCTTTCAGCTGCTCTGCTCCTCGTCTCTGGAACTCCTTGCCCCCCGACATCAGGAACATTGACAACTTTCACCTTTTTAAATCCAGACTTAAAACCCACCTGTTCTTAAAGGCTTATGATTTATGATTTTATATTGATTTTGATTCTGGTTATTGTGTTTTTAGTTGTTTCTTTCTGTAAAGTGACCTTGGGTGACCTGAAAGGCGCTTCAAATTAAATGTATTATTATTATTATTATTATTATTATTATTATTATTATTATTATATATATATATATAGATATATATATATAGTATATATATGGCTTTTTAAATGTATGTGTGGCTGGCATCAACCATCCTGATTGACAGGGACTGAAGATGGAAATTAGTCCTGGCTATAATCTTGTGTATTTTCAA
>SSNS01000289.1:733930-851104 GCA_006937985.1 Aphyosemion australe | reverse complement strand
ATCTAATTACTGATAATATGTCTCCAATCCTGGTCCACGAGATCTGCTATCCAGCATGTTTTACTTTCTAACTCCTGCACACCTGATTTTAAAAACCAGAAGGTCTGCAGAGCTTAAAGACCACTAATTCAACCACTGACTCAGTTCTGTAGGAGCGTGTAAACTTGGGTTTAATAAATTACCAATAATATTGGATGAGACCTGCTTTACATTCTGCATTTTTGTTGTTTTCAGGAAATGTTGGAGAAGCAAGTTATGGGAAGATTTCTACTAAGAGTTCAAGAGGCAGGTCACCACCAGACCACACTGCTTTTTGTCACAGATAATGAGAAGGTGGTATTGCCTTTTGGTCTGGTGAATGGTTATCATACACTATAACACTACATCTTTGTCTCCATGTGTTCTTCAGGCTGACAACAACCTTGCCCCTCAGACGAGTGAACTTGTAGTATCAAGCACACCAAAGAAGTTACTTTAGGATATTCTGACTGAACTTGAGGTAATGTATTGACATTATCCAGTTGCCTACTAAACAATATAGCACATTATAGTTATTAAATAATAGCTACAGGTCTGAGGGGAATGTCCCTTTTTAAGCTTTTTGTCACACTGTAAAGACTAAATAAAAACAAAACATTCTGATACAAAACTAATCATGAGTCATGCTGTTCTCCCAAGATAGCCATCCAGCCAGCAGAGATGACCAGCTGACTGTCCTGAAGGTCATGCAGTGGTTCACAGGAGTCACATCGGCACCTCCTACTGTCAGAAAGATGATGGTTCAAAATGAGTCTGTTTTGAACACATGCCTGGTAACTTGTGCTTTCCTGTTGTGAGTGCATGTTCACACACTAACATTTCCAACTGCTCACCTCTGCACTTATGAAGAGTTCGTACTAAACTTGACAACTGCAATTACGTCTGGTAAAGAATCACATATGATCTGAAAAGATTTGTAGTTTTGCATTTTAGGTCACAGCTCTTTACTTCAAACTTTTTGTAATTCTGTTACACACAAATTGAACCTGTTATTGTATTGAGCTTGAGTAGTTGTTTATTGTATATTAAAGCTTGTAAAGTAACAGTCATGCTGTTACTCCACAACTACTGTAATAGTGTTTCACCAGTTTATTTTTCAGGGTGTGTGTTTATGTTTATGTTTGCTCAATAAACTCAATATTTCAGTCTCCCATGAGTACATTTATTGAAATGATCAGTAATAAACTTGGTCAGTAATAGTTCAAATTAAATAACAGCTGAAAAGATAAATATGGACAATGTCTAAAGTTAAATTCTTGGGTTTTACAAATCTGTCTAAACCTTTATATTAAAAATCACTTATTAGGCCTTAAAATGAAACATTTGGCATCTTTGCGTATGAACATAGTTTAGAACAGAGGTATGGTCCATGATCATCTGAACATAAACTAAGCTGCAAAAAGGTGAATGGACCAAATGTTTTTTGGTTTGGACTCTCAATTTCCACAACACAAGTATTCCTCTGGGGATTGAACCCTGAACCACTCACACTCCAAGCCAAGGCCTTACAGACTGAGCTACACAAGAATGCAACTGCTTAGATTTTTAGAGCATTTCTTGCTGTCAAAAATTCACACAAAGTCTAAAAGATGTTATTTGTTTTGAACCCTGAACCATCAGCATGCCAACCCAGTAATTTACAGGGCAAACTAGACAAGCAGACACTTACTACTTGGTTTTTGAGCATTTCATGTTGTGCAGAATTCACACAAAGCCTAAAATTGCTATGTTCTGGGTTTGAACCCTGAACCACCTGCACACCAAGCCAATGCCCCAACAGACCAAGCCACGCAAGTAGATAATGCTCATTTGCTTTTTTAGACCATTTCATGTGGTCCAGAAATTCACACAAAGTCTAAAAGTCAATGTTTGTCCAGGTATTGAACTCTGAACCACCTGCATATAAACCCACTGCCCTACAGACTGAGCTACCACACACAGACAATGACTCAATGTGTCCTGAAGATTTTAAATTAAAATTAAAATTGTGATCTCAGTACCCCATTTGTGGTTTGCTGGTAGCATTTATTGACTTCTGAAAACTACATTTAAAATTCAGTTCTTCAACTACCCAGTTTTTAATCACTTGGGATAACCATGATAAATTACTCTTTGTTGAACCTTTGCACTTATGTTTGTTTGCTCAATAAACTCAATATTTCAGTCTCACATGAGTACATTTATTGAAATGATCAGTAATAAACTTGGTCAATAATAGTTCAAATTAAATAACAACTGAAAAGATAAATATGGACAATGTCTAAAGTTAAATTCTTGGGTTTTACAAATCTGTCTAAACCTTTATATTAAAAATCACTTATTAGGCCTTAAAAAGAAACATTTGGCATCTTTGAGTATGAACATAGTTTAGAACCGAGGTATGGTCCATGATCATCTGATGGTACATTTGGATTGATTGTTGCTCTGAGGACTTCAAGGGTCTGCTGTGTGAGAGGACAGGTGGGACCACAATTCCTGGAAGTTCTTCACCCCATCTCCCAGAGTTGGTTTGACATCAAGTTCTGCTGTTTGGAGGGGATGATTATTCCACCAATAAAGCTGCATAGTTCTGACTGTAGCTGGGGTAGGAACATACACTAAGCGGCAAAAAGGTGAATGGACCAAATGTTTTTTGGTCTTTGCGGAAGCCAGGCGGAGTCCAGACCGCATCTGTACTCGGTGTGAATCAGATGTAATTTGGCATTGGCAGAAGCAAGTCCCCTAGCCAATCTGGCACGTTCACCGTCACTGACTATTGAAACCATTCTGAAACGTACAACTTGCTTTGGTTGGCCATGGTCCAGTAGGGTATGTTAAGCCCTTTAAGTTAAATATATGGACAAGTTACTTTGTACTTTGTTGCCACTTCAGGAAAACCCCCAGCTTGGCACGATTCCAACCAGCATAACCCCTCACATTTATCTCTCAGAAACTCAGAGAGGGAATCAGGCCCCCTCCCCAACCCCTTTCAGAGTTGTCGCACTGATCCAGGTCCTGTGATCACAAGTAGGATTTGAACCAGTTGCTGCACCACTGGCGACTTACGAACGCAAACAATCCCACTGCACCACTTGAACCCTTCACACTTGGACATGTTCTGGTGGGACATTTGAACTTGTCGTTTTTAGCTTTTGTACTTAAAAACTTGCTCAGTCATAAGGTTTGAAGTCTCAATTTCTACAACACAAATACTTCTCTGGGGATTGAACCCTGAACCACTCACATTCCAAGCCAAGGCCTTACAGACTGAGCTACACAAGCACATAACTGCTTAGATTTTTAGAGCATTTCATGCTGTCAAGAATTCACACAAAGTCTAAAAGACATTGTTTGCCCAGGTATTGAATTCTGAACAACCTGCAAACGCACTGCCCTGCAGACTGAGTCAGCAATGTGCTATCACTTTATTTAAAGCTGTAATACGGAGTTTTCCTCTTTCAGGAATTATGTATGATTTTTTTTTAGAAAGCCATAAAAGTAATTGTCTTATCTTGTATTGTGATATAATGTAGGCAATGTGTCTTTTTTTTTGTTTTGCTAAGCCCACCCCCTGTCTCATAGAGTTCTATGCAATATGATCTGAGCACCGGTAGCATTAGACTACCGCTTACGTACAGAGATCAATCACAGAGCGTGCTCGAGTGTTAAGTACGTACCTCGTCTGTTGCAGAGTTGGCGACCTTTCTCATGGACAAGTAAGTCTTTAAAATATAAATATATGAATACACAACATAACATGAGCATAATAATTATAAAACAATGTGTTTTAGCTGTTTGTCGGCTAGAGGAGTGCCTTCAGATAAAAAATTATCCGGAGTTCTACTTTAATAGGTACACACTGATGATAGAATTTAGTACATCAATGTGTGCTACCATTGTATATTAAACGGGCAAGATATACTAATGTTTACTACTACGTTTTAGAAAAGTTTTATTAGTCAGTAACGGTGAATGTACCAGATGTGCTCAAGGTGCCAGATTGGCTAGGGGACTTGCGTCTGCCAATGCCAAATTACATCTGATTCACATCGAGTACAGATGCGGTCTGGACTCGGCCTGGCTTCCGCAAAGACCAAAAAACATTTGGTCCATTCACCTTTTTGCAGCTTAGTGTATGTTCCTACCCCAGCTACAGTCAGAACTGTGCAGCTTTATTGGTGGAATAATCATCCCCTCCAAACAGCAGAACTTGATGTCAAACCAACTCTGGGAGATGGGGTGAAGAACTTCCAGGAATTGTGGTTCCACCTGTCCTCTCACACAGCAGAGCCTTGAAGTCCTCAGAGCAACCATCAATCCAAATGTACCATCAGATGATCATGGACCATACCTCTGTTCTAAACTATGTTCATACTCAAAGATGCCAAATGTTTCATTTTAAGGCCTAATAAGTGATTTTTAATATAAAGGTTTTAGACAGATTTGTAAAACCCAAGAATTTAACTTTAGACATTGTCCATATTTATCTTTTCAGCTGTTATTTAATTTGAACTATTACTGACCAAGTTTATTACTGATCATTTCAATAAATGTACTCATGGGAGACTGAAATATTGAGTTTATTGAGCAGACATAAACATAAGTGCAAAGGTTCAACGAAGAGTAATTTATCATGGTTATCCCAAGTGATTAAAAACTGGGTAGTTGAAGAACTGAATTTTAAATGTAGTTTTCAGAAGTCAATAAATGCTACCAGCAAACCACAAATGGGGTACTGACATAACAAATAAATTTTAATTTAAAATCTTCAGGACACATTGAGTCATTGTCTCTATGTGGTAGCTCAGTCTGTAGGGCAGTGGGTTTATATGCAGGTGGTTCAGAGTTCAATACCTGGACAAACATTGACTTTTAGACTTTGTGTGAATTTCTGGACCACATGAAATGGTCTAAAAAAGCAAATGAGTATCATCTACTTGCGTAGCTTGGTCTGTTGGGGCATTGGCTTGGTGTGCAGGTGGGTCAGGGTTCAAACCCAGAACATAGCAATTTTAGGCTTTGTGTGAATTCTGGACAACATGAAATGCTCAAAAACCAAGTAGTAAGTGTCTGCTTGTCTAGTTTGCCTTGTAAGTTACTGGGTTGGCATGCTGATGGTTCAGGGTTCAAAACAAATAACGTCTTTTAGACTTTGTGTGAATTCTTGACAGCAAGAAATGCTCTAAAAATCTAAGCAGTTGCATTCTTGTGTAGCTCAGTCTGTAAGGCCTTGGCTTGGAGTGTGAATGGTTCAGGGTTCAATCCCCAGAGGAATACTTGTGTTGTGGAAATTGAGACTTCAAACCTTATGACTGAGCAAGTTTTTAAATACCAAAGCTAAAAACGACAAGTTCAAATGTCCCACCAGAACATGTCCAAGTGTGAAGGGTTCTGGTGGCGCACTGGGATTGTTCGCGTTCGTAAGTCGCCAGTGGTGCAGCAACTGGTTCGAATCCCGCTTGTGACTGACTGGACCTGGATCAGTGTGACAACTCTGAAAGGGGTCGGGGAGGGGGCCTGATTCCCTCCCTGAGTTTCTGAGAGATAAATGTGAGGGGTTATGCTGGTTGGAATTGTGCCAAGCTGGAATTTTCCTGAAGTGGCAACAAAGTACCTATCAAGTACAAAGTAACTTGTCCATATACATAACTTAAAGGGCTTAACATACCCTACTGGACCATGGCCAACCAAGAGCAAGTATGGCCCATATCTAAGGGCCAACTTAAGTAAGTTTGGCCAAGTAACTTAGGCCGGACCAACTTACTTGAAGTTACTTGTGCCAACAGAACTTTACAGTTACTAGGCCCTTAAATAAGTTGGCCATCTCTACTTGCCAGGCAACTTAAGTTCCTTGGTGAAATTTAATTAAGTTGTCCAACTGACATGGTCCAGTAGGCCCATATCAAAGGCCAACTTAAGTAACTTAGGCCTGACCAAATTACTTAATGTAACTTGTGCCAATAACTGCACTTGCCAGTTACTAGGCCATCAAGGCAACTTGAGTTTCTTGGTGAAACTTAATTAAGTTGGCCAACCAACATGGTCCAGTAGGGTATGTTGAGCCCTTTAAGGTACTTGATTTTTTAGTTCTTTGTTGCCACTTCAGGAAAAGCCCAGCTTGGCACGATTCCAACCAGCATAACCCCTCACATTTATCTCTCAGAAACTCAGGGAGGGAATCAGGCCCCCTCCCCGACCCCTTTCAGAGTTGTCGCACTGATCCAGGTCCAGTCAGTCACAAGCGGGATTTGAACCAGTTGCTGCACCACTGGCGACTTACGAACGCGAACAATCCCAGTGCGCCACCAGAACCCTTCACACTTGGACATGTTCTGGTGGGACATTTGAACTTTTCGTTTTTAGCTTTTGTACTTAAAAACTTGTTCAGTCATAAGGTTTGAAGTCTCAATATTCACAACACAAGTATTCCTCTGGGGATTGAACCCTGAACCACTCACACTCCAAGCCAAGGCCTTACAGACTGAGCTACACAAGAATGCAACTGCTTAGATTTTTAGAGCACTTCATGCTGTCAAGAATTCACACAAAGTCTAAAAGACATTATTTGTTTTGAACACTGAACCATCAGCACACCAACCCAGTAACTTACAAGGCAAACTAGACAAGCAAACACTTACTGCTTGGTTTTTGAGCATTTCATGTTGTCCAGAATTCACACAAAGCCTAAAATTGCTATGTTCTGGGTTTGAACCCTGAACCACCTGCACACCAAGCCAATGCCCCAACAGACCAAGCTACGCAAGTAGATGATACTCATTTGCTTTTTTAGACCATTTCATGTGGTCCAGAAATTCACACAAAGTCTAAAAGTCAATGTTTGTCCAGGTATTGAACTCTGAACCACCTGCATACAAACCCACTGCCCTACAGACTGGGCTACCACATAGAGACAATGACTCAATGTGTCCTGAAGATTTTAAATTAAAATTAAAATTGTGATCTCAGTACCCCATTTGTGGTTTGCTGGTAGCATTTATTGACTTCTGAAAACTACATTTAAAATTCAGTTCTTCAACTACCCAGTTTTTAATCACTTGGGATAACCATGATAAATGACTCTTCGTTGAACCTTTGCACTTATGTTTATGTTTGCTCAATAAACTCAATATTTCAGTCTCACATGAGTACATTTATTGAAATGATCAGTAATAAACTTGGTCAGTAATAGTTCAAATTAAATAACAGCTGAAAAGATAAATATGGACAATGTCTAAAGTTAAATTCTTGGGTTTTACAAATCTGTCTAAAACCTTTATATTAAAAATCACTTATTAGGCCTTAAAATGAAACATTTGGCATCTTTGAGTATGAACATAGTTTAGAACAGAGGTATGGTCCATGATCATCTGATGGTACATTTGGATTGATGGTTGCTCTGAGGACTTCAAGGCTCTGCTGTGTGAGAGGACAGGTGGGACCACAATTCCTGGAAGTTCTTCACCCCATCTCCCAGAGTTGGTTTGACATCAAGTTCTGCTGTTTGGAGGGGATGATTATTCCACCAATAAAGCTGCACAGTTCTGACTGTAGCTGGGGTAGGAACATACACTAAGCTGCAAAAAGGTGAATGGACCAAATGTTTTTTGGTCTTTGCGGAAGCCAGGCGGAGTCCAGACCACATCTGTACTCGATGTGAATCAGATGTAATTTGGCATTGGCAGATGCAATTCCCCTAGCCAATCTGGCACCTTGAGCACATCTGGTACATTCACCGTCACTGACTAATAAAACTTTTCTAAAACATAGTAGTAAACATTAGTATATCTTACCTGTTTAATATACAATGGTAGCACACATTGATGTACTAAATTCTATCATCGGTGTGTACCTATTAAAGTGGAACTCCGGATAACTTTTTATCTGAAGGCATCATCTATGTGTGTGTGTGTGTGTGTGTGTGTGTGTGTGTGTGTGTGTGTGTGTGTGTGGGGTGTGCCTGCTCTGTCTTCTCAATTCCCAGTGAGTCGTAGCGAATGGCTGCTCATACTGAGCCAGGATCCTCTGGAGGAGGGTTTCTCAACCCTGGTCCTCAGCGCCCCCCTGCCCTGCAGGTTTTCCATGTTGCCCTTTCAAACACCAGTGTTTCCCTGCTGCCACACACCTGACACAAATGAGTGAGTGATTAACAGGCTTCTGCAGCCATGTGCTGAAGCAGAGACATGGAAAACAAGCAGGGCAGGGGGGCGCTGAGGACCAGGGTTGAGAAACCCTGCTCTGGAGGTTTCTTCCTGTTAAAAGGGAGTTTTCCTTCCCACTGTCGCTACATGCTTGCTTAGTATGAGGATTGTATCAACACACAGTCAGTGTCTTGATGCAATCTGCTGGGTCCCTTATATAGGAAACCTTTTTACTGATTGTCTTAATGAACTGAACTGTATTGGAATGTTTACTTTGTGAAGTGCCTTGAGACGACTCTCGTCGTGATTTGGCGCTATAGAAATAAAATGAATTGAATTGAATCTAGTGGCTGACAAATGTATCGCACTAAGCCGTGGTATCCACTTCCGTATTTATAGCCGAAATCAACGCCTCTCATTCATGAATGCTCTCCTCTATCCGACAAACAGCTAAAACACATTGTTTTACAATTATTATGCTCATGTTATGTTGTGTATTATATATTTATATTTTAAAGACTTACTTGTCCATGAGAAAGGTCGCCAACTCTGCAACAGCTGAGGTACGTCCTTAACACTCGAGCACGCTCTGTGATTGATGTCTGNCACACACACACACACACTATATATATATATATATATATATATATATATATATATATATATATATATACACACACACACACGCTGCTCCCAAAAATTAAAGGAACACTTTTTTTATTGGGCCTGGCGTGAAATCAATGAAACCTGTCTGATATTTTTCTGGTTGATTAAGCAGCTGAGGGCATTGTTAATCACTTTCAGCTGTATTGGTGTTCATGGACTTAACGACAGGTGCACTAAAGTGGCAACAATTACAAAACCCTCAAAACAGGACTGGTTTAACATGTGGAGGTCATTTCAAGTTTCTCCCTCTTGATCTTTTTTGGCTGGTTTTCCACTCGTGCTAGTTTTGGCTTGAGTAATTATCTCTACTGGCAGCATGAGGCCATTCCTTAACCCTACAGAAGTTGCACAGGTTGTCCAACTTCTCCAGGATGGCACATCCACACGTGCTGCAGCAAGAAGGTTTAATGTGTCTCCCAGCACAATCTCCAGAACATGGAGGAGATTTCAGGAGACTGGCGGTTATTCTCGGAGAGCTGGACAGGGCCGTAGAAGGTCCACAACCCATCAGCAGGACCGATACCTGCTCCTTTGTGCAAGGCGGAACAGGCTGAGCACTGCTCGTGCCCTACAGAATGACCTCCAGAGGGCCACTGGTGTGAATGTCTCTACCCAAACAATCAGGAACAGACTTCATGAAGATGGCCTGAGGGCCCGACGTCCTGTAGTGGGCCCTGTGCTCACTGCCCAGCACCGTAGAGCTCCACTGGCATTTGCTCAAGAACACCAGAATTGGCAAGTCCGCCACTGGCGCCCTGTACTTTTTACAGACGAGAGCAGGTTCACCCTGAGCACCTGTGATAGACGTGAAAGAGTCTGGAGAAGACAAGGAGAACGTTATGCTGCCTGCAACGTGGTTCAACATGACAGGTTTGGTGGTGGGTCAGTGATGGTCTGGGGAGGCATATCCATGGAGGGACGCACAGACCTCTACTGCCTAGGAAATGGTGCTCTGACTGCCATAAGGTATCCAGATGAAATCCTTGAACCCTTTGTCAGACCCTACGCTGATGCAGTAGGTCCTGGTTTTCTCCTAATGCACGACAATGCCCGGCCTCATGTGGCAAGAGTATGCAGGCAGTACCTGGAGGATGAAGGAATTGAAACAATTGAATGGCCTTCATGACCCCCTGACTTAAACCCAATAGAACATCTGTGGGACATTATGTTTGGGTCCATTAGGCGGCGCCAGGTTGCTCCTCAGACTGTACAGGAGCTCAGGGATGCCCTCACACAGATCTGGGAGGAAATGCCACAAGACACCATCCGTTGTCTCATTAGGAGCATGCCCCGACGTTGTCAAGCATGCACACAAGCTCGTGGGGGCCACACAAGATACTGAAAAGCATTTTGAGTTGCAGAAATGAAGTTTTTGAAATAATGGACTAGCCTGCCACATCTTCATTTCACTCTGATTTTAGGGTGTCTACACAATTGAGCCCTCTGTAGGCTGAACACTTTTATTTCCATTAAAATACTTGGCATCCTTTTGTTCCTAAGGCATTGCCCTGTCGTTATTTGTATAGATACAGGGTCCGAAACTAAATTTTAGCATCCACCGGCCAAATTGGCCGGTGGATGCTAAAATTTACCGGCCAAGCATATTTTTTACCGGCCAAAATTTTAAATGATTTATATCTACCCAAAGCACGTTATTCTATAATATGGTATTATTTTTGATTAAAACAGAGGAGTGACAACATAATTAAAACATCATTAATAAGAAAAACAACTTTTTAGTAATTAGATTTTTTTTTTTTTACTTTTTAAAAATGTTTTTAATGAACTCTTTTATTGAAATCTAGTAAGACTCCTTGTTTTCTCTGTCCATGAAATCTGGCCTCCATAAACATGAATAGGTAGACGCTGGAGAGCGTAACAGCGTCGCCGCCATATTGGATGGGTCCCTCACGCTCTGAACCCAACTGGAGTTGCAGGGTGCACTACTAAGCCTGTTTTTTCTACATCCTGCAGTTGCAACAACCGGCTCACTATTGAAAACAGATCACGTGGGACTGTTCTGAGACTTTTCTAGCCTATCCAATGGGATTTTATATTTTTATTTATTTTGTTTAATTGTGTTTTAATTATCATGCCATACCATGTGTCTGATTTTGTGAAAAAGTTTGATAAAATGTGTTTTTTAGTTGGGTAAGCACCTTCCTCAGTAGAAATAAATGCACTGGGGGCGAATGGAGACCCATCTAAGATGGCGGCCGGCCACTACGGCAGCACCCGTCCACGGGGCGTCTACGTCTATGGTCCCAGACCTCTGGAGAACACAGCTACACCATGAGAATATCTTGTAATGATAAGAACAAATAGAAGTTGTCTTATTTGTCTGTTCGGTTAAGTGAGGTGAGTTATGAGTGACCTGGAAGTGTTTGTGGGCACACGGAAACGAGAGTTCGGGGGCAACCGGCGTGCATGTATCTGTTTAAGCTAACAGATTAAAAGAGCGCCGTCTCCTCAAGATATAAAGAGTGTTGTTATTGAAGAACTCAACTCACACACACACAACACAACATATCTGAAAGTATGTCAGGGCTTATACTCCAGTCAGTCCTATGACAAAAGAATTGTTACGGTTCTTCTCCCTAGCGTGCTGGCGGCAAACGGTGCAGCTCATTTGTGCATATTCTGGTTCATAATGTATAGCCACAGTTCGCCACGTTTCATTAAATCTTCTGGTTGCCACTGGTGCTGGTGGTTTTTTTTCCAGTTCAACGTGTTTTCGTTTTGAAGGCTGGCTGACTAGTAAAAACCTCCACATTTCGCCGCTAGTTTTAACACAAAGCTAACCGCTACCTTGATAAACAGTGAATGGGATAGGCGGAAATGACGTAGGGTGCGGCGCTCACGTTTCGCAATCGCCTGTGTACGTCGCATGCAGGCGGGAGAGGAGCGTCACAGAAATCCATCGAAGAGGACTGATAAACATAACTAATTTGGTGTAAACATTTACTCGCCATGTGGCGAGTGGCGACCGTTAATATACTTTTACACACTGCTGGCGATGAATTACATTGTAGTTCCAGCTGCCCTTGGGCTCACTGACAGAAACTGAAAGAAGAGCGAGCATATTACATTGGGTATTCACATACAAACCGCTGATTGTGAAACTTCCTCCTCCACATCCATGAACTGTGAACAGCACCAGTGTGGTCTGGTGGTGACCTGCCTCTTGAACTCTTAGTAGAAATCTTCCCATAACTTGCTTCTCCAACATTTCCTGAAAACAACAAAAATGCATAATGTAAAGCAGGTCTCATCCAATATTATTGCTAATTTATTAAACCCAAGTTTACATGCTCCTACAGAACTGAGTCAGTGGTTGAATTAGTGGTCTTTAAGCTCTGCAGACCTTCTGGTTTTTAAAATCAGGTGTGCAGGAGTTAGAAAGTAAAACATGCTGGATAGCAGATCTCGTGGACCAGGATTGGAGACATATTATCAGTAATTAGATGTAACTTAGCATTAATCGTGTGTGTAAAATGATGCATATGCTTCATGCTTTGTGGTTAGGCTACCTTCCATGTTACTGAGATCTGTGAGAATCCGCACACATTCACTTTCAAGTTAAAATGAGCTAAATAGAAATGGATGTGATCTGACAAAGATGCTGTGTAATTCAGAATTTAGCTAAGGCTAACTTTGCTAGCCGCTAACAAGAAGCACATTGAATTTACAATTTCTTTTTTCGAGTTTTTAATTTTTATTTGAATTTACAATTTCTTTTTTCAAGTTTACATGGAGCTGAGCCCATTTTGACCACATACACCTGTGAGGAAAACAAGAAAAACACACACAAAAAAAGGATTTTCTAGTAAAAAGTCAAAATTTCAAGAAGAAAAATGTTTTCAGAAAAAAAAATTAATAATTAAGCATGTTATTGTTACCAGGTGCTATTTTCATCTACTTCCGCCCACAGCTGAACTCTGAGCATCCTCTAATCCTTCACAATAAGAGTCTCAAACATCAAAACATCTGAAGCTTATAAAATATCCTGTTTTCTGATGAAACTCAAACCGATAGCACAGTTAAATGCTGCAAACATGATGTATTAAATGAATTTTTAATAAAACTGTTGGTTGTTGTTTTGCTCAGATC
Organism: Aphyosemion australe; assembly: GCA_006937985.1. Taxonomy (NCBI): domain Eukaryota; kingdom Metazoa; phylum Chordata; class Actinopteri; order Cyprinodontiformes; family Nothobranchiidae; genus Aphyosemion; species Aphyosemion australe. The sequence continues at coordinate 838,172 of SSNS01000289.1, read as the reverse complement.
TCCCTGGTGTTCCTGATCAGCAGCCTCATCATTCTGGCCTACTCCTCGTCCATCAGCGGTCAGTCCACCTACCAGGCCGTGGTGAAGGAGGTGTGTGGGCCGGCCATCGGTCAGCTCTGTGAGGTCTGCTTCATCTTCAACCTCTTCATGATCTCCGTGGCCTTTCTGGTCATCGTGAACGACCAGCTGGAGAAGCGTGAGTGTTGTTAGGAGGGCCTGATGCATGGGAAACTTGTTTTGGTGGATTGCAAAAATGACCTGTTCAGCTTTTTTAGGCCCAGCCTCAATTAGTAAAATATATAATAAACAGTTTTTTGCAGCAACATACCTTTATGAGAAACAAATTTTGCAGCTAAACCTTTTACAGGTGTGTTGTGTTAATAGTTATTACATCTATTGGATCTCGTCATTTCTAAACGATGCCATCACTGGTACACTCGACCACAAATGTCACGAGGAATCTTGTAATTTCCACCTTCAGCTTTGTCCATTTTCTAAACTTATATTTGAAGAATTTTCCATCAGTGTTGTAGATATTCCTCACTTTTATATTTATAGTCATTGTTCTGTATACCCTTGTGGCAGAAGACCAGGTCCATTTGGGTCCGTCCCCACGCTGGGCTTTTGCCTCCCCCTTCAGGGGCTGATGGGGGTCTTTCCTCTCCACTAAACGTGTTTTCTTCTGCCCACCAGTGCGCGACTCGATGTATGAGCTGGTAACGGGTTTACCAACGCCTGACACGCCGTATCATTTCTACATGGACCAGCGTTTCCTCCTGCTGCTGCTCTGCGTCTTCGTCATCCTGCCGCTGTCCGTCTCCAAGGAGATCAGCATTCAGAAATACTCCAGGTTCTGTTTTATTGTCTTTCTGCATCACCATTCAAGATTTAGGTGGTTTTATGTGTGTCAATTTAATTCCAACAATTTCTTTCATTTTTATTTTTCCCACTTTATTTTCATTTCATTTTCCACCTTTTCTTCATCCCCCACTTCTCGGTTTGTTTCATTTTCTTGGTTTTTGTCCTTTTTTTATTTTCTTATCTTTTACTCCAGGGTTTAGCTGATAGGATAAAACACACTGATTGTAAAAAATACACACGTAAGATTTTATTTTGAAAGGGTGGCAGCAATGTGCTTCTGTAGAGGCTTAAAGTAAAGCAAAGGCCAGAGGAACCCAGGAAGTGTTTTGAATGTGTGTTTTTGGGGTTTTCCTGCAGTTTCAGGCGTGTTGATGTTGCAGTTTGAGTTTCTGCTGATTTGTGTGCATCATCCTGAGACCTGTGCTGACGTTATTGTTCATGTATTCATGTAGATAAATGAGCTGCTGACTCAACCCCGCTGAGGGTGTCAGGTCCAAGTCTGAAGGACGTGTTTTTGTCTTTGTCCTCTCAGCGTTCTGGGGACTCTGGCCGCGACCTACCTGACTGTAGCCGTCATCATCAAGTACCACAGCAGGCCAGCTGCTGCGGTTCACAACACCCCCCCGCTCCACTCCAGCAGGTATGTGTTCGTCGGTGTAGCTTTATTTAAAACTGGTAACTGGTCATTTAAGATCTCTGCCAAACATCCTGGTTCACCTGTTGAGTTTAGGAGTCTTTTTATGTCTCAGAGTCAGAGACCAGAGTGGATCATTGACTTCTGTGTGTGTGTGCGCGCGCGCGCGTGTGTGTGTGTGTGTGTGTGTGTGTGTGTGTGTGTGTGTGTGTGTGCGTGCGCAGCTCATGGGCCTCGATGTTCAGCGTCATTCCGACCATCTGCTTTGGTTTCCAGGTGAGTGTAATAATTTAAAATGTGTTGGAGTCTTTGTGGCTGGTTAGTGTGTGTGTGTGTGTGTGTGTGTGTGTGTGTGTGTGTGTGTGTGTGTGTGTGTTTTTGTGTGTGTGTGTGTGTGTGTGTGTGTTCTTGTACTTACTACATACTGAGGACCAAAACAACTTTTTAACCAACAGAGTGAGGACATTTTTGTGGTCCTCACTTTTTTTTAAAAGCTTACCAGTTGGGTTTAGAGGTATGGTGTGAATTAAGTTTGTTGAGGTTAGGAATACAGCAACACTGGTTATGGTTAGGGTATGGGTTAGGCATGAATGGAAGTCAGTGGATGGTCCTCACTAAGAGATAAGTACAAGGGTGTGTGTGTGTGTGTGTGTGTGTGTGTGTGTGTGTGTGTGTGTGTGTGTGTGTGTGTGTGTGTGTGTGTGTGTGAGGGATGTCATGTTTGACCAGGAATGTTTTGTTTGGTTAGGATCTAGGGCTGACCTAAATGACCTAAAATCAATATCACGGTATATTGACGAGGTCACCTCGATAACGATAAATGGACGATAACTACATGTATACTCAACAACAAAAGTTGTCCACTAGATGGGGCTGTCACGTGTATTACGTTGAGTCACGTTGTCATGTGATTCGAGGTGGTACAGCTTCTTAAAGAGACATGAACGTTGCCAAACTACACGCATCTTTTGATTTTTTTATTACCAAATGTATTGACATGAGAAAAATCACATCGGTTAGAGTCAGAGATTTTGATAACGATACATTTTTGATTTATCGCCCAGCCCTAGTTAGGATTCATGATGAATAAAGTTGGAATGCAACAGATCAGACATTTGATCCTGACTAGCAGCAACTCATCCAGATATAGATTTAACCCATGCAGGTTTGTTTGGGTTTCAGTAGAATAATGAGCCACATGCAGTTCTTATGTCCTCCACCAGGGGGCCACGGCGTGTTTAGGATTCAATATGGAAGGTACTAATGCTGTTGTAGAGGTAAACAAACAAAAATAACTGCTTTTGATGATTCAGATGAAGTTTAATAGAACAAAACAAAAATTTTACTTTCATTCACATTTTCTTTGTAAAACAAGAACATGTGTTTGCACTGATAACCGTCCCCAAACAGCTGTAAACATTTCACTGGACCTGTCACTAAATAAAAATCAAAAGCTGCTCTTTATCCTCAGAAATGTAGATGACAGAAAACAAAAAGTATACCCACGTACGCTCGTTTGTAGAAAAGTAAATGCTAAATGTAAACGTGTAATGTTGTTATTTGTGCAGCTAGTCAAGGACTCTAAAAGCTCGTCTCAAAACCACAAAGATAAACAGGAGTTGATCTTATTCTTTTTTAAATAGAATTAGGCAACACTGTGCTACCTTAATTGACAATATATTTTCAAATGACAGAAAATAACACAATAAGTGGATTGCTAATTAGTGACATCAGTGATCATTTGCCAGTATTTACAATTTATGACGACAACTATCAGAGGAACCAACAAACAGGAAATTCTAGACGAATTAAGACAGAAGGAACGATGGCAGCTCTGAGGGAGGATCTGGGGGCACACAATTGGGATGGGGTGTTCAGAGAAACTGATGCTGATAAAGCATATGACATTTATTACACTATACGATAAGAACTGCCCAGTTATTCAAGTGAATGCAAAACAAAAACGCATAGCTCCACCATGGATTAGTAAAGGATTACATAATGCTTGTAAAAAAATAAATAAAATGTATAAAGATTTTTTAAGGCTAGGAACCAAAGAAGCAGAATCTAAGTATAAAAAATACAAATATAAATTAACAAATATTATAAGGAAACGTAAGCAGGAATACTATAGTAAGATGCTAACTAATTATAAAAATAATATTAAAGGGATATGGAACACATTAAATAATATTATTAAAAATAGTCCTAGGCAGTACAGTTACCCAGAGTATTTTGTTGATGATAATAATATATTACAATCGAAAACATGAGCGATATAGCCAATAGTTTTAATAACTTTTATTGGACGGATCCTGGCAAAACAAATACCTGATTCTTCAACTACGGATATTAGGAACGATAATCTGATCGAGCAAAATCCTTGCTCTATGTTTCTCAAAGCTGTGGAAGAAAGGGAGATCATAGACATAGTTAACAAACGTGAAAGTAAAACATCAACAGAAAATAATGACATCGACATAAAAACAGTGAAAAATGTTGTTGGTATGATTTCAAAACCACTTTCTTTTATCTGTAACTTATTTCAAAATGGAATATTTCCAAATCGGATGAAAATGGGTAAAGATGTGCCACTCTATAAGACTGGGGATGAACACAACTTCAATAACTACAGGCCAGTCTCATTACTTTCACAGTTTTCTAAAATTTTAGAAAAACTGTTTATTATAAGACTGGATCAACTTTTAGATAAATGCAACATTCTAACAGATAGTCAGTTTGGCTTTAGGGCCAACAGAGCAACATCTCTAGCATTAATTGATTCTATTGAGGAAATTACAAATGCTATAGAGCGTAAACATTTTGCTGTTGGTTTTTTTTTTGGATCTCCAGAAAGCCTTTGATACAATAGACCAGGGGTTCCCAATTATTTTTCTTTGGGGACCCCCTTGCCTGTGTCCAAGACAAGCCAGGACCCCCAACCCCTACTCCTACACGCATAAACATGTTAAATGTGATAATTTGCAAACTTTATACAGACATACAGAGTTAGAACCTTTATATGGAGTTCTGATTATACTGTAGGGTGTGTTATTGGGATTTTATAAGTAAGTAATTTTTACAAATAAAATCTTGCTAACCTCACAACCTCAGCAAAGACAAAATTATGGGGACCCCCTGTAATCTTGTGGGGACCCCATTTGGGGTCCCGACCCCTGAATTGGGAACCCTTGCAATAGACCATGACATATTAATTGCTAAATTAGAATGGTATGGGATCAGGGGGATTGTTTTACAATGGATAAAAAGCTACTTAAGTCATAGGAAACAATACGTGGAGTTGGGACAGTCTTCGTCATCATTCTTGGATATTGCTTGTGGCGTTCCACAGGGTTCAGTATTGGGGCCAAAGCTATTTATTCTGTATATTAATGACATTTGTAAGGTTTCAAAAATACTTAAATTTGTAATGTTTGCTGATGACACAAGCATTTTTGTTCAGGGGAAAAATAAAATGAGTTAATGGAAAAACTTTCAGCAGAAATGACAAAAGTAAAAAAGTGGTTTCAAAAAAACAAATTATCATTGAATTTAAGTAAAACTAAATTCATGATATTTGGGAACCATAAAATAAATACACACATTGAATTGAATGTAGATGGTATAATTATACATTTCTGGGGGTCATAATAAATGATAAAATAAGCTGGAAACAGCATATAAAATATATTTATAACAAAAATGTAAGATGTTTTTCCATATTAAACAAAGTGAAACATATCTTGGATCAAAAAATACTTCACACGTTATACTATATATTGATTCAACCATATCTGAATTATTGTGCAGAGGTTTGGGGTAATACATACATAAGTACATTATCTCCAATAATATTATCGCAAAAAAAAAGCCATTAGGATCATTAATAAAGCTGGTTATAGAGATCATACAAACAACCTTTTTCTGAAATCAAGAGTACTAAAGTTTACTGACCTAGTTAAATTTTCGACATCACAAATACTGTATAAAGCAACTAACAATCAACTACCTGGTAACGTACAAAATTACTTTTCATATAGAGATGAACAATATAATTTGAGGGAAGAATCAAACTTAAAACAACCGTCTGCACGGACGACATTAAAAAGTCATTGTATTTCAGTTTGCGGAGTGAAATTGTGGAACGGATTAAACAATGAGTTAAGACAATGTACAAGTATGACCCAGTTCAGAAAGTGGTACAAAAATATGGTTTTTGTGAGGTACAGGGAGAAAGAGGAGGTCTGACTGGATGAAATCAGGGGTATGTGAAGGGGTGTGGGTATGCATTAGTGTATGAATGTATGTATGTATGTATGTATGTATGTATGTGTATGTTGGAGGGTATGTAGGTGTATGTGTGTGTATGTTTGTATGTGTATATATATATATATATATATATATATATATATATATATATATATACACGTGTGTAGATATATATGTACACGGGCATGCATAGAACTTGTAAAAAGTTTTTTTTAGGAGAATATCTATTGTTCATGTACTAATGTCTGTATGTTTACTGGTGGGTAAAAGGGAAAAATAATGCTTACAAATGCAGTTGTGTACTGGTGTAAATGGGACATTGGGGGAGTCGACGGGAAACTATAGACACTGTCGTGCGGAACATAAGTAAACAAGAACATGAAATATAGTAAATAAGGATGCTTTTTGAGTTTCGTGTTGACTGAATAACATGGAGAGGGGGCAGGAGTTTATAAGCTTATGCTTCTTCCTGCTCCTTTTGAACATATGATTTAATATACATTTTTATTTAGTGTTTCTTTTTTTGTTTTTCTTGTTTGTTCAGTTTAAATTATGTCTAGATATGTTCAAATGTTCAAATAAACCATTCATTCATTCATTCATTCATTCATTCATTCATTCATTCATTCATTCAATATCAGCCATTCTGAAGTTTTCTGTTCTGACTCACCTGCTGAAGGACATCTGTGTCTGCAGTCTCTTTTAAATGAAAGGTATTAATAAAAATATACAACTATATAAAACCCTTATCAGGCCCTTCTAACAGAGTTTAGGATGAAGGTCTGGAGCATCATCCTCATTCTCATAGTCCAAACCAACTTCTAGAGTTGTCACGGTAACCCCTGAAGGCAGCACGATCTAATGAAGGAGAGGGGGGGTGCAGGATTGATGCTTGTCCCGTCACAGAGCAGCTTCTTCACGCTGAGTGATGGCAGAACGGCGGGTCGCTGATGGGGAAGGTAGAAAAACAGGAAGCGGGATGTTTAAATCCAACGATGGTGACTGGGGTCAAGTCAGGACAAGAGGCCTGGTTTAACTCAAACTCGTCGTTACGCTCAGAGCCTTTGGCTCAATTAACCACCTTCAGCTGAATTTATAGCTTCTGTCTGACGGACGCTGATTTAATGTCATTTTTCTGATCGTATTCAATATTTTTATGTAATTAATAATTTGTCACTTTTTGGGCTCAAAGGCACAGAGTCTAAAAATAACCAAAACAAAATATTTCAACTGATGAGTTTGAGTCACTTCAGGTACCAGTTTGCACCAGCAGGGGGCAGAGTGGTACCGCCTAGTGTTGGGTGTCAATCTAAATGTTAAATATCTCCTTAATTTAGTTTAATATTGATTTTTTTATGTATTGTTTCAAAATATTAATACAGAAAAAAAAATAAAGTTAAAATACAAATTTTCTTGTATTTCTCTTTAGTTCTGATTTAATTATTTCTGTGATTCATTTTTTCCACTAAAGCCCGTAAATCAGAAAAAATATCTTGAAATGTGAATATAAATATTCAGTTTGAAAGTATTAAAATGGAGGATAAAACACACAAAGAAGCATTTAAAAACAGACTTTATGTAGATGAGACACAAACCTGTTTAAGAGCATTCTGGGATTTCTAATGTGGGATTTACGCTGAACTTAACTTTTCTTTCAAATGTTTAGACGGTAGAGAAAAGACTGTGGACACATACAGCGTTTCAGGCTTGCAAAATTTGAGCAACAAAGTGGTTAAAATGTTGACGATAATAGCAAGAGAGAATAAATGTATTCAGAAGTGGTGACAGATGTTTTTCATCCATTAAGACCTGCAGATCATTCTGAGGAAACTTCATTTTTCTCGTCCTCCTGCTGTAAACTTTTATGATGAGACGTATCGTCGAAAATCAGATCAGCTGATCTTTGGTTTGATGCTTAAAGCAGCTATCCGGAGTATTTTTTATCTGATGGCACCATCTAGTGGCTGACGAGCGTATCACACCAATAGTCGGGTCAACTCGGTTATTTAAGATGGCGACTGCACGTTTCTTGTTTATGAATGTGCTTCTGTAGCGACAAACAGCTAAAACACGTTGTTTTACAATTATTATTCTCATGTCTTGTTGTGTTTTCATATATTTATATTTTAAAGACTTGTCCGTGAAAAGTTCATCAACTCTGCATCAGCCGAGGTACTTCCTTAACTCTGGAGCACGTAAGCGGTAGTCTAACGCTATTGGTTAGTTCTGGTCGGCGCTCAGTTTCCTATTGCAGGGATTTTACGGGGCAGGGGGCGGGCTTAGCAAAAAAGAAAAAAAAAAAGACGTATTGTTTACATTATATCACACTACATGATAAGACAATCACTTTTACGGATTTCTGAAAAATCACACATAATTCCTGAAAGGGGGAAACTCCGTATTGCTGCTTTAAGCTGACCAGAGTTTGAACAGAATGTAGGAACTTCATCCGATCAGATCATGAGAACTTCTAAACTTTACGTTCCAGTGCCACGAGGCGTCCATCGCCATCTACAGCAGCATGGAGAACCAGCGTCTCTCTCACTGGGTCTTTGTTTCTGTGGTGGCGATGATCATCTGTTTCATCATCTACTCCCTCACAGGTCAGACCGCCTTCTGCCTCACATCTATTTATACCTCAAATCACAAAACAGTCAGTGAGGGAAACGTCTCTCCTCTGGATTCTGTTGTAGGAGTTTACGGGTACCTGACCTTCGGGAAGCACGTGGAGGCTGATATTTTAATGTCCTACGGCAGCCATGACATCCTGATGTTTGTGGCCAGGCTGCTTTTTGGGGTCTCTATTATCACCATCTATCCCATCATCGTGCTGCTGGGCAGGTCAGCCATCTTTCTTTTAGCATCGTCTCACACGGACCCACGGGAGGTGGAGTTTATTCATCAGCAGCTGAAGGATTGTAATATTAGTTGTAAATATCCTAGTTCTTAAAGGTGTGGTTCACTCGTTTATTCAGTATATTTGCAGTTGTCTCTAGTAGGAATGAATGTCTTGTAAGTTGTACTCTGGGTACAAAAAGATCTGGTGCACCTGTTTCAGAAGATTACCAGAGGAGAGCTTCAGACGACAGGATCTGGAGTCTTACTTCCTGATATGTGGACATCTCTCCTCTGATTGGCTAACAGCAACACGACTCTACCACTGACTCTGTTTGCTCTGCAGCGTTGATGTTTTATCTCCACAAATAACACAAGCCTGGAGGAGTTCTGCTGTGTGGTGGAGTTGCTAATGCTAATGGTTAGCTTCTACTAGCCCAGACGTTCTCTGCTGTTTCCTGGACGCTAAACCAACAACAGCCTTCCCCGTCGTGAGTCAAGATGGGTGAGTCCATGAATGTTCAGTGACAGTGTGACGTAGATCTGTCAGGATTTTCTAATCCTAGAGTTTCACCTAGAGTCTATTTTCTATCAGAAGCTAATGCAGGAGATAGGTGGAGGAGACTATTTTCATGTTCAGCCTGCAGGAAACACTCAGAGTGACCCGTTAGAATCAGAAATAATCATCAAAAATGGGTTTTCAGTGTTCCACACCTTTAAAAAGGACACAAACACAGTGTTGCTCATGTTTTTTTATGTTGTTGCAAGCAAAATATTTCATGAACTGAATGGAATTTAGTGAAAGTCCAAGAAAAATTAGATGCACTTCTTATGAATTCAGCCCAATTTAAAGATGGCTGCCACAGTGAATCAATGTTGGCAGACAAAAAAATGGCTGCAACTTGGTCAATATCACAAACATGGAGCTAAAACTGGATGTGCTGCAAGCCAGAGGTATAAGCTCCTTTTGCAAAGCGGAGCAGGTGTAGTGAGGAGTGACTTTGTTCTTCATCCATTAAGACCTGCAGGTCATTCTGAGAAACCCTGTTTTCTCTTTCACTTCTGTCCCTGTTTTCCATTTTTAGTTTGAGCAGAGCGATCAGATGTTAAATAGGTGCTGATCATTGTTGTTCATGTTTGGAGTGATTATCGAGGCGGTAGAGACCCAAATGGAAACACAAAAGGATTTAAACATGAGGTTTGAATAACATCTCCTCTTTAAATTGGTGAAATCCGTTTGTTTTCCGCCCATCAGATCAGTGATCCTGGACCCGCTGCTCAAAAGGAGGCAACAGCGCGGCGGTGTGCAGGAGGTGCAGTTTGAGAGCCGTAGCCGCTACGTGCTAACGGTGGTGTGGATAATGGTGACACTCGTCATCGCTGCGTTTGTTCCAGACATCAGTAAAGTCATCAGCGTCATTGGAGGAATCAGCGCCTGTTTCATCTTCATCTTCCCAGGTCCAGAGCTTAAAGCTGCCTGATTATAGGAAAAAAATCATGATTGTGTCAAAATAAGAGCGCCAGATTTATTTATGATCCTTTTACTTCACCAGGTTTCTATCCAGTCCTGGTTGAATAATTTAAATGAACCCCTTCATAAATGTATACTATTATCCTAATAACTGCTGCTTCTTTAGCTCCGTAGAACATTTTAGTCCCTGTATTTTATAGATTAGTGAACTAAACTAAAATATATGGAGATATTTGAACAAAAGGTAAAAAAAATGTTTAGTTATTTAACCCTTATTGCCAAAAATAAATAAAATAATGAAAAAGAAGATTAGTCTTTTATTTTTGTTGGTATGGATGAGGTGTTTACCAGTGGAGACAGCCCTGCAGAGCGCTCGTTCACACAGAAAAGCTGCAGTTTTGTTGTAATTTGGAGCTGAATTCAGTGAAATGTTTTAGTTCTTTTAAAGCCTGAGTTTTTGTTTGTACAGGACTGTGTCTGATGTTCGCCATGCAGTCGGAGCCCGTTTCCTGCAAAACCAGGTGAGCACATAACTCTTACACTGCAGCTGCGTGACGAACTAAAACTGATAATTCAGTAAGTTAAAAACGTTTTTAAAAATGTGATCTGATCAAGTCTCAGGATGTCTTTAATCAGCGTTTTAATTAATTATTTCTCAGATGAACTCCACTTGTATTAAACTATATTATAGCTTTTATCTATATATTAAATAACTTCCATAATGCTAATATATAATTTAATGACTAGTGAGAAATAATTTTGCTCCTCTTCACTTATTTTACTGAACAGAGCTGCATTAGAAGTTAGTTCTAGATATCACCCAGACTTAAAATAATGTTAATAAGGATGAAAGACCGTGAGTAAAACTTGGTGTCTAAAAGTCAAACTTGAAGCCAGAAAGACTAATTTAGCCTTTTTTGGTGATTTAAATAAAAAAATGTGTTAAAGACAAATGAAAGGGTTTATTCAGGATTAAATTAAAACTTTCTAGAATTACAGGTGAGACTTAAAAAATTATAATATGGTGCAAAAGTTAATTTATTTCAGTAATTCAGCTTAAAAGGTGAAACTAATCTGAGACAGACTCGTTCCATACAAATCCAGATATTTTAAGTCTTTATGTGTGATGATTCTGGCTACAGCTGAAGAAAACTCCACATTCAACATCTCAGACAATTAGAATATTGTGAAAAGGTTCAATATTCTAGACTCACACTCTGATCAGCTGATGCAGGGATCTCCAACACATCGCTCGTGAGCTACTGGTAGCTCCCGACGCACTCGCCTGGAAGTAATGAGAAAATGTACAGAATATAATGCAATCTAATCCGTATGTTGTAGTATATTGTACTTCAACTTAATTGGAAAGTAATGTGTGTTTCGACTATGCCACGTAAATTAAGATTTATTAGCTTATAAAAATTCGTAAATTCTAAGATGACAGATCAGACGTGTCATCTGTGACGTCACCGCAGAATCTGTTCTCCCCAGCGTAGCCGCCATTGACCACATGACCAGATCTTTAGTGGTTTCTCCATGATTAAAGCTCCTTCTGTCGTCCTGAAAGGATGTGAAGCTCGCTAAACTCAGTCATTTTTCTTCTGTTTCTGGTTCAGTGACGTCAATTTGATGATGCGTATTTGTAGTCCTGGACGTCAAAAATGAAGGACATCATATGTGAAGTCCATGGCACACATCAGACGGGATTAGAAAATAGCTTTTATAGCCCCGTTGTTTGGAAGTAGATGGGCGTGGCACAGTAGTGATGGTAAACTTGATTCTTTTTACTGAATCGAGTTTGAATGAGTCAGTCACCAAAATGAATTGGGCTTTTTGAGTCATGAGTCACTGAGTCAGTTGCCCAAAGTGCAAAAAAATCTACATTTTCACTCGTGATATGTTGATGTAACCACGTGAATCTTTTGAGTTATTGGAAAAAAAACTAGTAAAGCAGTAGCTCTTCTGTATAAAGTAGCTTACAGGACTTAAAAGGTTGGCGACTCCTGAGTTAATGAATCCAAATCACCTGCAAAGGGTTCCTGAGCCTTTAGATGGTCTCTGTCTGAGCTGGATTACTGACATAAATGGATTTGTGCACCAGATTCTAGTTTTTCAGTTTCTCATCTCCATTGTTTATCAAACCTCTCCAGAGTCATCCTCACCGTCTGGGGGGTCGTGACCCTGATCTGCGGCGCCTTCATCTTCGGACACAGCACCACCCTCTCCGTCATGCAGCTCCTGGGAAAGATCTGACTTCCCTCCAGGATGCAGGTTTCTGTCCTGCTGTCTGAACTTGTTCTTCTCTCCGTCTGCGGTGAGTCGAGGCTTTTGAACCATGAAGATGCATTTAAAGACTTTCAGCGGGAGGCTTTTATTTTTGCAGCAGAGCTTCCTGCTGCTCGCTGTTGAGGTGCGTCGCTTTTATCTGGATTTATCAGTCGTAGCTGCAGTTTGTTGATGTCGTTTGTCACGTTCGCTGGTTGTAACCACGGGGATTCCAGAAAGCAGGTTTGGGAAAACTGGAGTGTTCTACTGGTCTCCTCCCAGCAGGTTGTCCAGTTTTACAACAATCTGCTTCATATTAAAGAGTTTAACTGGCTACATGTAAATAATCTAAAAACAACTTTCTGAATTGGTTTCCTTCTTAAATCCTGGAGTTGATGATTTTATTAAGCTTTAAGGGTGACTTCCAGATCCAGAGATGTACAATATCCTTTTGCTCTGGTTTAACTCAGCTGTTAGTTCTGAACAAATGACCAGATTTTACCTTTAAAGTTGAAAGAAAACATGTGATGAATACTTTCAGCACTTCCTGGTTGGTTTTGACGGCACATTTTAAAATAAAACATTTTTATAAAACATTTTCAAGAGTTTGAGACGAACAGATTATTTGTAGATTTAGCAGAAACGTTGTTGGTATATCAGCTGTTCACCAGGACCTCTCGAGTTTGTTTCTTCTCCCTCAGGTGAACTGGTGACCTGCCCAGGTGTAGACCCGCCTCTCGCCCAGTAGACACTAGCTCCTCCCACCAGGCAAAAGCAGGTAAAGGAAAAGGTGCATTTGTGATGTCATTTTGGTTACAAACTGCAGTCAGCCAAGGCGCTGCACTAGTATCCCAAAAGCCCCAACTAGTTATTAGGTAAGCATCAAAAACCCTTGTGTTAATTAGTCAATTCAAAATATTCACCAGTTGACTAATGCGCCATGATTAGTTTGCTTTTTGGGCTTCACTGGCTAATAAAACTAGGTCTCACTAGTTTGACCTAACTAGTTAACTAGTGAGGCTTAAAATTTGACTTGTTTACTGGTAAGCATGCTGGGCTTTACTGGTTGAACAATAACACAAAAATTAGGCTCACTAGTTAACTAGTGGACATTTTGGCCCTTTGTTAGTTGACTAGTTCTATTTAAGAGAAAAAATTGGCGTACTGGTCAAATGGTGAATATTTTAATTTTAATTAGTCTGGTCAAAGTAGCAAAAATGATTTGACTAGTTAAAGCAACACTAAGTTTCATGTTCCTCGACCCTGCTGCAGCTAGCGCTAACATGAGCCAACTAATACCAAAATAAGCCACGAAGTAAAAAGATCCACACTGTTGGACAAAAATATTTGTACTTACTAGTCCATTAAGCGTGATTTGGAATCGTAGGATGGCCAAGGAAGATCCCGCCTTTCTCGCCTCTGATTGGATATTTCATTTAGCAGCAGACTGTCCTGCCACCAACAGAGCAGCTGTTTTGGGGAGTTTTGTAAAGAAAATGCGAACTTGGCGCTATAATAACCTTTTTGTCCTTTTTGCTGTTACATGAACTAGCCAATCAGAGGCGAGAAAGGCGGGACCTTCCTTGGGCATCCTACGATTCCAAATCACGCGTCCAGTAGCAACAAAGCCAGGTCACCATCAGTCCATGATTTTGTAGTCTTCTTTCGCGCCATCAAACTAGCGTAGGCCGCGCCGATGTTCACTCTGGTTTTAGCTCTTAGCTTCTCCCCCAGACATACTACTCTGTTACTTCCAGTCTCCAACAGAAAGGTAAAAATCTTCTTGTGCTTTTATCGACGGTTGGTGAACTGAAAAAGCTAACTGCTAGCTATGGCAGAGTAAACATCTCCACCTAGTGGACCTACTTGTGCCACAAATCTCTTAAGTGCAGTTTTCATCTCAACCACTGAAACCACTTTGGAAACAATAGTTTAAACTATTAAAAACTCTTTAACTTGTGTACCAGTTTCATCCAGCGATCCATTTGTGCGTGAAAAAGCCGACTACTCTGGGCTTTTGGGATAAGAGCGACTTCAGCTCCAACCAGTAACACAAAATGACTCACCATACCGTACCAATAACCTAAGATGGAGGTGTAAATGAGTTGCAACAGCACAGGTTTCAGTTTTATAGCTTTATTGAATTGCATCACTCTACATCATCTAGAATTTCAACAAGATATTCTTTAAGGACCATCATAACTTGCATCCCTGCAATAAGTCTCTACACTTGAAGAGAAAGCAGTTTTACTGAAACATACATTAAGAATTAATATTTCAAACATTGCCATAAAAGTGTAAGTTCATTCTGGTATGCTTTTTTCCCCTAGTCAAATATATTTTTGTATAATAGATTTTAGTCTCTGTCTCCTTCGTAGGAATACTAGAAAAGAAAAGATAAGAAAAGCACAAAATCTATTGAAGAGTAGCATGGCCTAATACTACATTACTGGACATTCAGTTTGACATGCACTCAGAAGGATAGAAAAGAACACAGCCATAGAAAGGAAGAGTTATGGCCTTGATGTTTGGCAAATTCCTGATTGGCTTTTTTGTATCATGTGACGACTCGTTAGTGAGCTTCCCAGCAGGAGGCGGGACCTGCTGCTGCAGGAAACATTCAGTCAGTACGCGTCAACGGCATAACTCTTTCATTGTATGACAAAGCACAGGTTGCACTGAGGAGGAGGAGGAGAAGGGTAGAAAAAGAACACAGTCTGAGGGACATTCAGGAATGTATCAACAGGAAACAGTATTGGCATATTAGACATTTCAGTCTCCATCTACCTGAAATACGGAACCCAACCTCGCTAGGCGAAGGGAGAACCCTCCGTTAGAGCGCGTGGGCCGCGCCGAACAGCTATGGCTATCAGAGAGGAGGCAGACACCCGTCCACGCAGTATGGCTTCGTTCTGATGCAACAGCAGGTAAACGAGATTCCTCATTTGTTTTCTAATCAACTAAGTGCTTAAAGCTGCTTTAGCGAATCTACAGAACAAGCTAGGTTTTGAACACTCACTGGATCTGGAGATGCTGGAGGAAACGAGATAGCGCTAAACACCAGCCTCTAGGTCCAAACGTCTTTTGTTGTCCGTGACTTCAAATGGTGTTTTTCTTTCTGGGACTCTGGTAGTTTGTCCTAAAGTTGAAGTGGTAGCAGCCGGCTGTTTCTCCTTCTCTGATATTATTGAGTGGAGGACCCAGGGAAGTGCGGCGGTTCGGTGAGACTGACAACCGGATGGTCCGAAACGTGTTATTGGTGGAGGATTTTATTTCCACAACATATAGCTATACTGTCAAAAAAACAGCCTTTACCGATGAGACTCGGGACCACGGGTAATTAGATTTTAAAGCTTAGGGCGTCATAGAGGCATGAAGAAAAATGTTTTTATGCTAAACTGTTTTCCAAATTTGCGATTGCAGCTTTAAGAGCGCCCTGTGGAGGTTTTCTGCTAAAAAAAAACAACGCAGAAATCAAGAGCAAATTTAATTTAAGTATTTTTGTAATCATCACATTAGTGTAAACCCCTACGTTATGGATCAGTTACACAAACAGACAGTGCTGCTACGGGAGCCTGGAAGTCCAAACAAGAAGTAGGTGCATGATGGTGGAAAAAATCACCTGACTCGGCTCCACAAAGTGTGTAGAGGTTAAAAATAATAAATGGTGTGTTTTGCCCTCATTCTGCCATCTTATGCTGAATGTTTAAGGCTCCACAGCAGGGTAGGGAACCCTGGTCCTATCCAGCATGTTTTGGAGGTTTCCCTGCTTTAACACACCTGATTTTAATCAGCAGGTGACTAACAGGCGAATCAACTGTGTTGAAGCAGGGAAACCTCTAAAACATGCTGGAATGCGGCTCTCCAGGACCAGGGTTCCCTACCCCTGATGTTTATCTTTCCTATCAAAGATCAACGTTTTGGTGCATACGGGTTACCTCTCCTGCATCATTAGCTGAGGAGCGGTCTGAAGCTCAGGGCGAGGTAGCTGATGTAACGTTTCAGTTTGCTCCTTATAGACGCTCGGGGGGGTTGGATATGAGAAATTCATTAGAATTAATTCCTGAAGATTTTCTTCGCTAAGCAAAAAGGTCACGACCTCCACAGAGTCACAGAGATTAACGCCTCCTGCAGTCCTGGTTCTGTTTGGGGCGGCCCAGTGCTCTAAGAGGAGGAAACGGTGCAGATAGACCCCGCCCCCTTCAGAACAAACCGGTAATTCGATGAAATGAGAAAATAGACCCAGCAGAGAGAGAGATGTGAATAATAAAGCAGATCAACATTAATACTAGAACCTCTAAACACTTTCATCATGATCCATCACAATATTCACCTCATTTATGTTTTTACATTGTGCTTTTTTTAAAAGTCTGATTGTTTAACGGTGGCGAGCTGACATCCAGCAGGTACCAACTTATTTAAGCTCATCACATTTATTAAATCTACAATAATGAATTTCCAGTAGAAAATTCCTTCCTTGCCTGGGATTTCAAACGTGTCTATCATTATGTTTTTGCAAAGCTGTTCCACTCTGAGAAGTTTAAGGCAGTTTAAGGAATCTGCTGCTTTCACTGAGGGGAGAATGACGCCGTAGCACTAAGATCCATAAATACACCCTCAGCTAGACTTCACACGGATAAAATATCAACTTATTGTTCGTTCTGATACAAAAACACAAAAAGAAGAATTAGACCAGGAGTAGCTGCACGGAGAGCGGTTAGGGGCTTGAGTTTCCCTTAACTCAATAAACCAATCTGCTCGTTTTATAATTAAATTAGCGTGATGTGAAAAGTCAGGGATTCTGTTGGTTGTGAATATCTGAAGGCTCCTCTTAGCTCAGCTCACCTAAAGATGCTCCCGTTTTTTATTTTGTAATTACTCTTACTGACGCTACTCCCACCACAGAGGACTCAAACACAACACAAAGTCCTTGAGTCAGATGAAAAGATTTTAAATCTGCCTGTTTCCTAAAAAACTCATTTCCTCACTTCTTTATGCTTCCAGAATCATCTTGAGAACAGATTTTCTGGTTGGTCATTTCATGTAATTATTTGTTCAAACTTGCTATAATTTGATTTGTAAAGTAGATCAAACTTTAAACTTTACAGCCAGGGCATAAAAATCAGGGTCACAGAGTCTTGGTTAGTGGGTCAGAACCTGAAACATTGTTCTCAAGTTATTACTAGGGGTGGGAATTTAACCCTTTAAGCCTGAGGGTCCCCCAATTGGGGGATGTTGGAGTTTAGCAGCAGAATCCATGCCCTAAATATCAATCTGGTCAAGCTGCACCTCTAAAGAAAGCTCAGAACCTTGGCTACAAGACCATGTAAACCTTTTTTATGTGATCCAAACACAACTAGTACTACAATCAAATGAGTGATCAGAAATCCCTCTTCATGTGTTTTTGCCTTCATTTCTGTCTCTAATGATGCTAAATCAAATCAACCCATTATTATTATTGTTTATTATTATTATTTTAAAGGCAATACCATTATCAAAATATTACTGTACTTTTAGGTCTGTCCTATTTTTGCCAGTGATATACATTTATATTATTTTTCTCCTGTTTTCAATTGAAATGCAATTTAAAAGCATTTTTTTAGAAATTACAATAATAATGTCAGTGACTATTGTTTAATTCTCTGTTTCATTATTTTTAATTTAAAAAAATTGCTTTCGGGGCAAATTTTCTTGAACGATTAAAATGCGATTAATCAAGATTAATTAATTACAAAGCCTCTAATTAATTTAATTTTTTAAATCTAGTCCCACCCCTAGTTTGGGGCACTAAGGGTTTTACTAATGTCATTCAGATAAATTTAAAGTAATGTTAAAGTTTTACTAAGGTAAAACGACTGAAACATGATCCGTTTTGTTTATAATGAATAAATGAAACATATGTTTAACGGTGCTGCCGACCACCGACGTTTTACAGCTAAAATTTGTTCCATTAAACATTTACTTCATATTAGAAGTCTCAACATCCCTTAAGGTGGGATTCCCGGGGATTTTACTGAAATGGAAGTTATTTTTAGCCTGAACTGGTTTTGGTGAAACGAGGACAGTTGGAATGAATCTGATGATAAAGAAAGGTAAATGTCATCTGAGCAGCATGAGGGGGATCACTGATTAATTATCGCTGCTCTGACGAGTCCCACGTTTACGTGGGACTGTTGTTTTTTCTGATTGGAGCCCACCTCTATCAGATTACTGCCAGAGGTTTCCAGATTTCCTGAGATTACAACCTAATCTGACAGCTCTGCTGATGGGAGGGTAACCGTTGGGGACGAAAAACTGTGACTGCTACATGAAAACCACCTCAGGGTTCCTGCTACATGACCAGCTCCGCCTCATCGCGGTGAAACATGAAATAATCCAACAAACATGTTTTTAGGAATTTCACGTTGGAAAATGCACCGTTTGTTCAATATTCACTGCAGATGACGCCATTCATTTGCACAATGTAAACATGTACTTACAAAAAGGAGTTAGGGGGTGAGGGGGGGGGATAAGAACGGGTCGGGGGGGTAAAGAGGAAGTGGAGAGTGTCCAGGAGTCTTGGCGTGTAGTTGACGGTCTTCATGCTCAGTCTCTGTTCACGCTGCACCAGGCGGCTGCAGAAAAAAAGATCAAGTTCAAAAACTCGATGAAACAGAAGTTTCTGGAACATCCATGACCTCAGATCACAATCTTATCTTTTGTTCTCGTCTTAAATCTTTTTCCACAGAGATAATTCACCAACAGAAAAACTCAGGTGATTAATACTGAGCTTCTGTAAAGGAACAGAAATACCCAGGAGCGCTCGTGACTCATCAGAGATTAAAGATGAAACGTGGTAAATGTTTTCTACGAGGAGCACTTTAGTCCAAAATAAGTATGAAAATGAACAGTTGAAAAATGACTACAATTCCAAAACAACTATTAATTTCCCTCCTCTAAATAAGCAATGTTAGAGAAAGTCAAGATTACAGATGAAGTAGACTATAATTGCAATAATTGCCGACTGTGTGAGGCTTTAAGAACAAGTCAATAATCCCAGCAGAGATCTCAATCATCTGCTCAACGTGCAATACTCATCTTGGCCAGTAGGGGGCAGTAACACGGCAAATTGAATTAGATTTGCTGTTTTAAACAATATAATCCCATAAAATGAGAACAAATAAACACACGATTTACAGCAACAGCTATGATTTCAGCTCTATATCAAACCAACAGCGAGTTTATGTGAATGAGGAAGTAACAGAGTGGAAATGAGATCCAGCTCCTTCTAGCATGCTAGCTAGTCGTTTTCTATAAGCTAGGGCACTGGCCGACAGCGCCCCAGAGGCATTCAATTCATGGATGCTGATTGGCCCAAAATTGTCAAGTTTTCCCTAGCAACCAAATATGAATGGCTGTTTAGGACTGAAACTAGAGTCTGTTGGAGGAAATTCACACTCAACCAAATCTGACACATTTTAGTAAATATATGAATATATATGATGGTTTTATTTACGTTTTAGATTTTTTTTCTTAAGAGTCTCAAACACACACGGCTTATGAAAGTAGCTTATTATTGTCCGATGAAACAGGATTAATAAAACTACAGTAGTTTTCAGGTGTGTATGTATGAGACTCTTATTGTGAAGGATTAAAACACATTCTGTGGATGCTGCTGCAGAAGATGAACCTTCAGGGTAAAGAGATCCCCCATCTGAGGTCTCAGAGTCCCTTTGATGCTAAGATTAAGAGTCAGTTGAAACAATTGAATCAATTCTCTGTAAAGAAAAAACCCGTGCTGGAACACTGATGAATGATCTAACCATCAGAAGGACTCCAATCTTAGCTCGGAGCTCTCCTTAAGGCTACTTCACACTGAAAGCATCAGCGGTGCGGAACGGTTTACTCGCGACAATCACGGCACTCCAGTGCACACCGGGAGAGTAAGCAGCGAAGCGAATTCACCGCCGTGCTCCTCGCTCGACTCGCGAAATCACAAGATCTCTCGAGACTTCAAAGGTCACGGTTTGTTTATGCCGTCCGCCATTAAACCAAAAAGAAGGAAATGATATCACTGTTTGATGTCACATATAACGTTTTTACTCACCACTGCCAGGATTAAAGCCATGAAAAACACACCGCTGCACTTCTCGAACGATGCGGCAAGTAAATAAGCCGTGAGGTCACACGTATAGACGTAATCCACATAGATATGAAATCGTATCGCTGTTACAGACTTTTATTTTGAAAATTACCGGGCATTTTACACTGAAACCGAGTGTGATTTCCTGTCTAGCCCTATGTTAACTGCGGAAATTGACGCATCCCAGAAGCGGCACGATCTTTAGCGGCGTGGCGTGCCGCTTCTGGGACGCGTCTGGAAATTGTTTGTGACACCCTTATAGACTATGATGGATTCTATTTGAAGCGGCGACGTTCCGCTGCCGTTCCGCACTGCTGATGCTTTCAGTGTGAAGTAGCCTTTACCCTGGCGCTACCTTGGTAGGACACTTATGCGTAGCTGTTTGAATTGACATTTTGGCTAAATATTTAGATTTCATAAATAACTTTTTGCTACTAGAAGCTAAACGTGGCAAATTGCAGCTAATATTATTACTTCATCTTGAATCCAGGCTGGTGCAACACTGTAAAATTTACTCGTGTAGGAAGAACGTAATCTAGAACAGATCTCTTCCTTTTAACTAAACTTCTTTACTTTTACAGGAGGACAGAAAATAAGCTGCACTAAATTCTGTTTGGTGCAGAAAAACATTAAAGATGAAAAATCCAGACGTCAGACTAAAAAAACCCGATCCATTTATGCCGCTGAAGTCTTTAAGAAAGTTGTCGTTAGAGGAATTTATCATCTGACCCGTACCGACTGCTGCCAACGATTTATTATCATCCTGATTTCTTCTGGAGCAGCAGAAAGTTGATTTCTGGCCAGCATTCCCGTTCAGGCGCTTAATAAAGCCCAACACAATCTAAATCCCTTCATCATCCAAACAACGGATGTTTTACAGGATTTCTAGAGCTGGCCTCTGGCCAGAGACGAAGGGTTGTGCCTCTGAATGAAAGTGGAGAGCATAAAGCTTATTTAATGATGTTTTACTAACCTGGCACGGCTACAGAAGACACGGCCTCCGGCTGGCACAGCGTGTCCACCTTCACATGCTGAAAGGCTTTGTTGGGAGGCGACTGAAGGTGCCTGCACCCAGCAGAAGAAGAAGAAGAAGTGGTGAGAGCACGGCTCAGCTTTTACTGTTAGCCCTGAAATATTAATGGCAGCTGCGAGCAGCAGAGCAGAAAGTCAGATCAGCTTCATCAGCAGCTTCTCCTCCAGCTCACCACCGCTCAATCACGATGAACTGACGCAGCTGAAGAACGCTAATTAAATGTGGGAGGAGGAATTCTTCCAACAGGCTTCTGAACATTAATGGAAGAAAAGTGAGCGCCCTTTCTTTGTTTGGCGATCAGCAATCAATAAAAACCAGAAACGACCTGATGAGCTCCGAAAAATCCTTTCAGAGGAGCCGGAACGCTGACTCAAAGGTATTCCCTGAGAACGGCACGGGTGCCTTCTGTTGCTGATGTCTTTGTTTCTGCAGCGGGATCGATAATTGTGCAGGGTTGGGCTTTTCTGGTTTGGGAAGTTTAATTTTTCCTGTTGCTCTGAATGAAAAGCTGCAGTTAGAGTTAGTCAGCGCCTTACCTGCAGCAGGCAGAGTTAGGGGGACAAGCTCAAAACTCATGTTTTCCTAAATCAGTCGTACTTTTACTCATCGAGTCCATAAATAACTTCCTGAAGCGTATCAAGCAGCGTCTGATCAACACCAACATTTAGCTAAACTCAGGCTAGACAACTTGAACTCTTCCTCCAGACAGCGATACGGTTCTGTTCTTCAACCAGGTGGGATTCCCGTGTTCAGAAGGAGCAGGTCTCGTTAAGACCTGCAGACTTGAACCTAGAGCACCAGGTCCGACTCTTCCACACTCACCTCTTCCACTCCTCCTCTCCATCCCAGAACTCGTAGACGACGAAGGACAACCCGTCTGGCAGACGCACCGCGGTCACGCTGCAGCAGAAAACAAGAGAAAGCATGAATGTGCACGTTGGTTTGATTATCGTGCACGAGGGCAGTAATGGAAGCCACAGGGAGGAGTGAATAGCATCAGTCAGGAAGAAGTGGGTCTGAAAACGAAACAAGATAATAAACATTTGAAGAAATGTCATCTTCCACATCATAAAACAGGAATGCTTCTATAAAGATGAAATAATAGCAGCAATCAAAGTGAGTGTTGTGCAAACAGCTGATGAACTTTTATTCCTCGTTGCTTCCAGAAGGGCATCCGTGTTTTAACAAGGTGTTCGTGGGATTTCTGTCCCTTCTTTTAATAGCGTCACTCAGTTTAAGTGCTTCAACAAGAGCCACGGGCCCCGAGGAACGATGGGGAAGAGCTTTAATCTGCAAAAAATATCATCAAGTGGAATCAAACCAGTTTAAGCTGAAAATAAGTAAAAAATAGACGTGATTAACGTCCTAACAAGGCTTCAAATAATCTGAGTTTTGTTTCTGCATTTCCACGTAAGACTTATGCACGCACGCTAAAATTTAAAGAGCCAGGAAACGATTGTAAAAGGAGAGGTAGGCAGCGATCTACCTGCAGGCTCCACCCACTTCAGCGTTTAACCCAGGAGCAAAGAGGGAAGCTAAAGAATCTGGATTTTTCTGTTTTACTACATTTTATTCCTAATCTCAAATAAAACACTGAATAGAAGCTTCTGGTTGAAAAGCTTTTAAGCTGTATTACCATATAAAGGTGCTTTTTAGCCTGAATGAATTAGAAAAGTTTTATTTATTACATTTCTTTGTGGCGCTGGAGACATGTGGCCTAAAAATGAAGTCAAAATTGGACTTAGACTCTTAATTTGAAGGGCTAAGATGATTTTGCGGCTCTATAAAAATCATGTTTATTATTAGAGGCGTGTCACTGAAATCCAAGTGAGAACATTGAGACTGCTGATTGGTCCGATGTGTCTGGGGGGTGGGGCTAAGTTATTAACAGGTTTTGTTTCATTAATCCTGAAACTAACTCATTTCTTCTGATCATTAATAAAGAGGATGAACTGATCGTTTGCTGAAGCCATGGACATATAAATCTAGGTTGAAGCGGATCATTTTGACTACATCTCAGGGAAAAAGGCTTTTTTTAACTGTCTTTTACTAAATGAAATAAATTCAGTTACAAGACATTAAAAACGGTTTCTGTGCATTTTTGAATCTTTTTTTGTTCTTGTGAAGCGTGTCATGATTTTTATCTTGGGAGGTGTTATTTAAAACATTGTTTCTTCTTCCTAGTTTGTGTCATTTTTAGCCATTTGTAATTAAATGACTTCTCTTTTGATTACTGCCCATATTTGTTTGTTTTTGTGTTTTAAACTTATTTTGCTTTTATTTTTTAATCTGTCAGTTTTATATTATTATTATTAGCTTTTATTTATTTGATCACAAAACTCCAACAGTGTTATATCTGATCGCGGTTTACATTCTTTAACTCCTCTGACTTGATGTGTCATTTATTTTTTATCAATATTTGACCAAAGTTAACTCCAGCTGAAGCCCCGCCCCTAACCTGAACAGGAACAAGCAGGTACGTCAGATATTTCTTTAAGACTGCAGGAATGAGTGTAAACCTGTGAAACAGGGCCCTTAGTTCTGCTGCATGTTCAGGTTAGGGGCGGGGTTTCAGTCCTGCAGACCCCTCACCATCCAGCACCGACTCCATCACGCCTAATAAAGCAGAACCTTCTAGTTTCACCGGGAGCAGAAACTAGACACGACTCTGGACGATACATAGAGCATATTAAGTCTGGGATTTGGGGAAATCTCTCTGGATATTAAAGGTTTCACAGCATCCTGTAGCTCTGAGTGGGAGGTGGGCAGGAGGTTTCGAACAGTTCCATCTCAACAGGTATTTTATTCTCCACACCGGGAACGCAGCACTGATTTGGACCACTAGAAGGTCACAGCTGGTTCATTCAGGCAACCGGAGCCAGTTGTGGGTGTCTGATCAGAGCTGCTCCTAATAAAGACAACCTAAAACTAGACTCTGAAAATAGTTCACATAAAATATTTAAAAAAGGAGCCGTCGTAAAACCGCGGAGCATCAGTTGGACTCACTGAAAGCAGTCTTTCTGAGCAGAGACGTTCTTCAGGTACTGCTTCAGAGCCTCGCAGAAGTCTCCCAGCTTCTTCTGGGTCACCACCATCTCCTGGCGAATCAGCAGTAAGGACTGAAAGAGAGGAGAGAGAGAGAGAGGTTCATCTGTTAACGTGAAATTATGGGATGACTTCATACAGATGGTGGCTGAACAAGAGGACGTCTGCCTCCTGTCACTGAACTGAAACCAGAGAAATGACCTTTTGACCCTGGAGGGGTCATGACCTCACATATTTCATACATTAGTGTTTTTGATGCAGCCGTGTGTGTGTGTGTGTGTGTGTGTGGCTTTAAGTGGCCACCCACACTAAAGTGCTACATGTGTAAAGCCTGAGGGATTATTTAGCATCAGGAGACGAGGGCCGGCCCGTTTCAGGAGGTCCGCTCGCCTAATTTTAGCTGCAGCTCTCCTCGGCTCTTTATGGACCATTGTTGTGCATCTCTACGGTAAAATTAAAAATGAATCCTCTGTGACCCAGATAACTCCAGCGGTGCCTCATTACAATATCAAAATGTTGTCACGCACAGATTCCCTCACGTGCACATCCAGCCTCAAACACACAGCAAGTGTTGGGTCATTATTTCATCATCTATTATTTATGGTTCTGAGGCAACCTCTCAGCGTCGCTGTCATGCTTGACTACAAGGACACAGTCACAGCCATGGAGAGCCACTATCCTGGATGCTTTAGTGGGTTTTCTGCTCCAACACACCTGGTTTAATTACCTGTTGAGTCCATTAATCAGGTGTCCTGCAGCAGAGAAACTTCTAAAACCTGCAGGATGGTGACCTTCAGGGACCATGATGATCATCATCTCAACTATAGGGGTCCACCCTGCAGCCTTTATGACTTAAACACATTTTATGTGCTCTCTCATACAAAATATCATTTTAGAACAGGAAAGATTACCCAGACATTTCAATTTTTTATTTTGTCATTTAAACATGAGGAACCAGAGGTCCTGCTACCTTTATGCATTCTCCACAGAAAGGTTTATTATCTTAAATAACTTTAACAGGTCATATCTGAACAGGAGGGCGTCTGTTGCTATGGAGACAGGCGTTACTATTCTCATCACTAGAAGAGGGAAACAAACCCTCTTAAATCTGCTTCATTTTCCTCTAATTAAACTGATGCTTTCAGATTCAGCAGCTCTAACCAGCAGGTCTGTGTCATTCAGCCAACGGCTAAGCAGCAACGGGACAAATAAGTGATGAATTATTAACTAAAAGTTGCTTTAAAATGTCTAATATCTGCATTTGTTTGCAGATTGTCGAACCTGTCACACCGAAACCAGCCCTGAGCTCAGCTCGGTTTATTTATCTTGCACCGACCCAGTTCTGGTTGTAGAAGTCGAGCCCTGGAGGAAGCTGTTCCGTTTTTAATCCCTCTAATTGTTTCAGGAAGTGTTGCTGTGCCGTCGGGCTAAAACCCAGCAGCTCCACTTTGCATCATTTCTGTATTTTTGGCATCTTTCACATCAATCAGTGGGTTTAGGGTTTGTTTCCGGTTGAAGTTCTACGTTTGGAGTTCGTACTAAATGTGACATCGTGCATCTGTTGCACACATGCACGCTCTGAGGATTCCACACCTGTGTTAGCGATCGCTTTGTTTTACTGGCATGTAATGATTGTTTATCTCCCGACTTGCTTTTTATCGCCTGCCATTAACTTAAACTGCCGTCATGGAGCAACGGCAGCGCTGCAGCATTAAGCTGCATGAATGAACACGAAGCATTCACTCAGTAAAGGCAGCTGCTGTGCGTGCGTGTAATTTACGAGGCAGTGATTGCACGGGCATGTGAGCACAAAGCGGCCATAACAGTGATAAAACCTGGCAGAATGATAACCCGTCCGCTGCCCTGCAGACACAAACACACATGCACACATGGACATCCCACCAACTCAATTAGAAGCACTACATCGCCTGGCAGTCTCTGTTAATCTAATCACTACCACTCCATTAAGCATCCTGCCACCCTAAACCAAATCACAGCGATTCCATCGGATCCACCGCCCTGCAGAGCTGGGAAATCTGGAAACCCGCTCTGACCTGGGTTCCTCATCCAAGCTGAAGAAAACAGTCCAGGTGAATCAACGAATCAGTATTTGTCTATTCAACATATATTTTATTACAACCCGTTATATTTATTTTGGGGTTACAGCTTTTTAAAGACATGCAATTTTATATTTCCGTCTAATTTTAGAGTAAAATTACACAACCTCCTCATTCCTGTTTAATCTATGAATCATTCCACATTCATGAGTGGTTTTATTCTTTTAATCTTTAATGGAAAATTAGGTCAATATTCCAGTGAGTGTAGCAAGAGTGGGATCATTCTGAGCGTTTTACTCAAACCAAATCTTTATTGACATTTTCACTTTTTACTAAGAACGGCGACATTAGAGGACACAGTCGACGCGATGTTTGGAGTATAGGATTAAAAAAAGAAGCAGGAAGATGAAGAACATTAAAAATACAAAAAGTCTGCAGGTGAAATCTCACTGCTTTAGTTAGTGTCTCTAAAAGGATACGAGGAGCTTTATTGGGAATTCAGGGTAATGATCGCCCTTGGATAAGACGTTTCTGAGGAGCTTTGTTCTGGTTTTCATTGCTTGTCACAATAAACAACGTTAGACTTGTGTGACTGTTATAATGGACAAAAGCAACGACCACGGCTGCTACTGATGCAAATTCATTCTAACAGATTAAATAGCATCTTAAATCCACACTTTGCAACTTTTTCATATTTTTAAATCCTGTTCTTGAGCCAGTATGTGCAAAAATGACCCTTTACAGCAGGGGTGCCCAATCCTGGTCCTGGAGGGCCGGTATCCAGCACGTTTTAGTGGTTTCTCTACTCCAACTTGATTCAGTGGTTGAATCACCTGGGCAGCAGCTCATCAGGCTCTGCAGAAGCCTGTTAATCACCTGCTGATTGAAATCAAGTGTGTTGAAGCAGAGTTAAAGCTAAAACGTGCTGGATACCGGCCCTCCAGGACCAGGATTGGGCACCCCTGCTTTACAGGGTTAATGAAATGTCACTCAGACCCCCACCGCCCTCTGTGGCCAGAATACCACACTTGCAACTTCAGAGTGGCGGTCCGGTCCCTGTTGGACTTAGTAAAGTGGAGCTGACATGCCTGGTGCTGCAGTCTGCTTCCAGCATGTTTCCTGCATGTTTTAGATCATGAACACAGCTGATGTGTTTGATTTAGTGATGAACCGCTCCTGTAGACACTAATGAAGGCTGAGGAGACGTTTCAGCTGTTAGATTAAGGTGTTAGAAAGACCAACGCACAGCCAGGAGATAAGTTTCACTTTTGGTTTCACTAACGGACACTAGGGGGTGCTAAAAACAAGCCAAAACTGCCAAGTGTGCCTTTAATGCAAATGGAGATTCTGAGGATGAAAAAACTATGTTTTTGTGCATAGTACTACAGTACTCCAGTACTAGTACAACTACACTTTTTAATTAGGTTTTAGGATTTCAGCTAATTATGACCAACCTTGATTTTAAGATTTTATTGATGCCAGCAATAAAAAAATTACAATTTCTACAAAACTTAGTGGACTCTATGGTTTCAGTTCAAAAATGCACAAATGATAATAATCTGCGTTCAAGGCTGTTTAACGTTGCATCATTTAGTATTCAGTTAAATGTCTGTGGATGATGAGCGTACCACGAGTGACTGTTGACACCACCCTTTTGTCCATATCTGGTGAAAAGACCAACAAGTTAAAAGCTGAACTATCAAATTCTAGGAGACGCTCGAGCGAACACGACCACTTCCTGTATGAGGTCAGCCATATTTGCAGCTGCAGACCTCGTCACAACGGAGCCACGCAGAACGCCGTCAGTTATCGACGTAGCAGACCATCCGTTAAATAAATGACTCGTTTAATTATTTACAGGCTCATAATTAATTAAAGGCAACAAGGCATAAAACCCTCCTCAGGACTGGAAGAGGACTCTCGACTGCATTCAATTACAAATTGATCAGGATTAGAAGAACAAAGCAGCTCATCAGCAGATGTTGACTGGATCAAATAATTGTGCAGAATGCTCACTATTTAGATTAGAGCCCACAAATCATAATTTAATCACACTTATAACTAGTTTAAGGTTTAACATATGTTCTTTAGCTGCTCGAGTCACATGTTAATGTCCTGCTTCACCACAGAACTCAAACCACGCCTCCACTGCATACTCTGGTATTTCACACCTCGTTCTTAATGGTGCTGTTCCCATAGAAACCATGTAACACTTGTTTTTTCTGAAATTCTGAGTTGCACATGCATGCTGAATGTGCAAGTTGTCTTCAGCCCCCATCGCCGGCATAGCTGCAGAAAGGAAACAGACGGGAACACGATCGGGTCAGATAAAGCCCGTCTCTTTTACATCACATTGAAAATGAGTATTCATGGCCCCGCCCACCTTGGCTTGGGACCGCCCACAGGAAGGAGAGAGTAGCGCGTGCCTCGGCTAATAGAAGCTAACCGTTAGTGACTGTTATTTGCTACTTAAGCATCATGATGATCACAAACGTTCTGCTCTTTTAGGAGAAAATGTAAGTTTACATACAAATATCAACTTTCTGAAACAGGAAGTGGTTTCTTTTATTTCTGCTTCCTCCAAAACTCAGGATCAAATAAATAAGACTGCGGGTGTGTCCGAATCCAGGGGCAGGATGCTTGTGAGGACACATTTTGAGTTCGATGACGTCACAGCGTAGCGACGAGTACTGTCCGAATTCGAAGGATACTCATTCTCACGTCCTCATATGCGTCCTCATTCCACCCGAATTTTGAGGATGGGTCTGGTGTATCCTCACGGGCCAAGGCTATCCCAGCATGCTTTGCGCGCCGGCCGTTGGATTCTCAACAAGCAGAAGAAGCAGCTAGCAGCGAAGTTTTAAAAGTAAGTTTGCTTTAAAAATAGCGGTAAAAAACTAAAAAGCTTAAAGCGGTTCTGTTTGTAGGCATTTTTCGTTTGTATATTTGTTTTTTTTAAATGTAATTATAGGCAGAAAAAACCCAAAACTAGCTTGTAAGGCGAGTCTCGTAGTTATTCCTGTGTTTCTTTAGTGAATTAAGCTTCTTGTCATTTGTTTTAAGGACAGAGCAAAGAAGCTGCTTTATTAAGCTCAGAGGTGAAGAGTGAACCTGTTTACGCATGCCCACACTAGTTCATCTGGTGTTTTGCTGTGAAAAGTAGTTTTACATTCAGGAATTAACACAGTTGACATGTTTGACAGAAGAACAATTAAATAATAGTATGTGTGAAGAATATCATTTTTATTTTCTCATGTAGATAAATGTAAAAGTGTGTTTGTTGCCTTTTTGTAACCTGTGATCTCTGATTTTCTCTGTTTAGGACTGCAAGTGTCCAGGGTCAGGAGAGGCTCACCGCTGCTGATTTACCTGGTTGTCCTCCTGGGAGAGAGGCCTTCCACTATTATCATCATGTTAATGTTGTTTGGTATTTACATTTATTAAAGCAAATACTAATTTATAACTCATTTGATCATTTTATTATTTACAGCTGTTTTTGAACATATTACATGAACAGAAAATGAAAGGATGGTAAGGGGACATAACTATTTATAATACATGACAATTATTTAAAGATCTAAACAAATATGGAACAGTTATGTACAGTTCAAGCAGGATTAAGCTGAGGGACTATTTTCCTGGATCATTTATTTAAACTGAGTGAGCAGGAGGTCTTTGGCAGTGTAGCTGGATCTGCTGCAGCAGGATCCCAGACGTGGATGGAGGGCTGGATCCGAGAGCCGGGGCCGGACGTTTCTGGTCAAAGGGTGGAACATCATACAGGGCGGTCTGCAGAGCTTTGGGATGCTTCCTCTCACTGTCCATCATCCATCTACAGGGATTGCTGGGCTGGCTCAGTCGACGGCTGTCACATCTCTAGGACATATTCAGAAATATGCAATAAGTAGATGGTTTATGGATTCAGTAGTATAACAATTGTGGCTCTAAAACAAATAAAATGAGTGTTTTTTTTATTATATTGTTTCCTACATAAATTACTTAACTCATTACCTGTAGTCGTGGGTTGATGGTGCCTCCTCCAGGACAGAGCATCGCTGACTGTCTTCATACCAGCCTCTCTCATCATCTGCAACATCTTCCTCAGAAAAATAGTTTTTTATTATTAAATTTAACACACACATGTAACCTGCATTACATTGGTTCTGTTTAAAGAAAAGCAGGGAATAATAAAATAAATCTACAGATGATTAACATTTTTAGAAGAGCTCTAAGCATTATTAGTCCTAAGCTGAATAAACAAATGCACAATGAAAACATTTCAATGCTATTTAACTTAAAAAGTTCGTTTTTGATACTTTTACACCAACTTTATGCTCATTAAGAAGTTCTAAGATCAAATTTACATTAGAAAATGCCCTACTGTATTCAACATTTAAAATGTATTTGGTTTATATTAATTATTTACATGTTAATATTAATACTCTATATGTGTACATTTAACCACCGACCTTTCTGTTGCTATAAACATACATAAAACTATTTAAATATAAGTCCTAAAAGCTTGGAGACTAAACTAACTTTACCTGGAAATGGTTATCCCTCAGCCTTAAGAACAAACGCTGGCACGAACGTGAAGCTGCTGTAGCTCCCTGGTCGGTCTTCGCTAGCGTAGCTCTTTCCCTTGGCCTGTTAGCTGCCGTAGAGGTGAAGGCTAGACCGTCCCAATTCAGAGCCGGTCTTAGTGGTCTTGCAAGGACCCGGCCTTGCTAGACTGGCGAGGACCCGTCCTCACAAGCATCCTGCCCCTGGATTCGGACACACCCTGCATCTCTGAAGACATTTTGGTCTCAGTTTTCTGAGTTTGGTTAAAGGTCAACTTTACTCATATTTCCTATATTTGCAGTGGTCTCTAGTAGGAATGAATGCCTTTTAAGTTGTTCTCTGGAGAAAAAAAGCTCTGGTGTACCTGTTTCAGGAACTAAAATTCAGCTGGAGGAGAAAGTTTCAGACGGCAGGATCTGGAGTCTTACTTCCTGATATGTGGACATCTCTCCTCTGATTGGCTAACAGCAGCACGACTCTACCACTGACTCTGTTTGCTCTGCAACGTTGATGTTTTATCTCCACAAATAACACAAGCCTGGAGGAGTTCTGCTGTGTGGTGGAGTTGCTAATGCTAACGGTTAGCTTCTACTAGCCCAGACGTTCTCTGCTGTTTCCTGGACGCTAAACCAACAACAGCCTTCCCCGTCGTGAGTCCAGATGGGTGAGTCCATGAATGTTCAGTGACAGTGTGACGTAGATCTGTCAGGATTTTCTAATCCTAGAGTTTCACCTAGAGTCTATTTTCTATCAGAAGCTGATGCAGGAGATAGGTGGAGGAGACTGTTTTCATGTTCAGCCTGCAGGAAACACTCAGAGTGACCCGTTAGGATCAGAAAGGATCATTAAAACATGGTTCTCAATGAACCTGCTCTTTATGAAGGTGGTGGAAGACTCGCGTTGCTGTTAGCCAGTCAGAGGTGATACTTTTGCATATCACAAATATTAAAGGGTAAGTAAATTCTCAGTTTTCTGGAGAACTGGGTGAAGTGTCAGAAATCAGAATGAGCTGAGAAACCTGCCATCGGAGCATTTCTGATTTCTACATCAGCCTGGTGAGTGCAGGTTTTTGACAGAAGTGTCAAGCTTGTCCAAACACCTGTCTGCAGGATTCACCTGTCGTACTACCAGCTCATTAAAGGTCTGCAGCGTGTGTGTGTGTGTGTGTGTGTGTGTGAATATGCTTCGTCATGATCTGTTCATGTGAGTAAATGCATGATGCTTCTACTTCTGCTTGCTTCGTCTCGCCCTGATCCTGCCTTTAAGCCATTGGTGTATAAATGTAAATTTGTTTTATTTTGCCCAAACAGGAAGTTGCTTTATAAGCTTTCAGAATTGGTCTGTTTTTTTTGTGTTTCTGATTACTTTTCTACGTGCAGCAACCAGCTGCCTGGCTGCAGCTGCAGCTAAATGACCCGACCCGTAAACTCTACGCCAGAAAACCAAACTCTGCTCTTGCAGATGGGAGACCGGACCTCTATTGATCACTGCAGAAAACTATTGTTGGATTTGTTCTGCTGAACACCACCTGCACAGATTATAGGTCACGCCCACATTTTCTTTAGGATAGCTCTTTATTGCTCAGGGTTAACGTGCAGCCAAGCATGGAAGCACACTGATCCACGTTTCACAGAGACATTGAAAACATTTCAATAAACCTGAGTTCAGATCATTCTGGTCTCTGGGACGAGTCACTTGACCTGTGCTGTGGATCGATGAAGCAAATGTGGAGATTAGCTGATTGGAAATGCTGAGAAACAGAAATGCTGCACATGAAGCTGCTTGTTTGGCTCTGGCAGCGTATCGACTCTGGGGGGTGGATCGTCGGGGAGTTATTGATGGACCAAAAATAAAGAAGCCATAAATAAAAGCAGCGGAGGCAAAACATCCACCTGAGTTATAATATTTGCCAAACAGACACAGACATGGCTGCCAATAAAGTGCTGTTTACTTTCCTCACTCTGCAAATGACAGGATGGAGATTTTTCTAAACCAAAACACACCTACACATTTATTCAGCCACATGTAGACGGATTTTCTATTATAAGATCTTTCTGTTAGCCTTATAAACGTGTTTCTTCTGGTTTGAGATCCTTCATCAAGACTTAGGTGGTCTTTTTGCTAAATTTTCAGCTACTTAAGAAACGGCATCAGATTTCTTTTTGGATTAAATGTTAAGTTTGCTAGAAAGAGGAGACTGGTTCCAGCAGCTCAGGTCAGTTCTGGTTCCTACCAAGGTCTGCAGAACCACCAGCTGCTCCAGATGGACTCCAGCAGCAGAAGACCACACCAGGTGTCCCTCCTGTCTCCTAAGAACAGGAACCTGAGGCTGCAATTCCCACAGGATCACCAGAACTGGACCAGGAGAGACTGGAAAACATTTCCTGATCTGATGAGTCTGGATTTCAGCTGCGTCCTAACCCTGACCCATCTTCTGATGCTACTTCCAGCAGGATCATGCACCATGTCACAAAGCTCAGATCATCTCTAACTGGTTTCTAGAACAGGACCATGAGTTCACCAGATCTGAGATGTGGTGGAACGGGAGCTTCTCATCATGGATGGAGCTGATGCTGTCATGTCAGGATGGACCAGAACCTCTGAGGAACGTTTACAACATTGTTGGATTTTTATGAAGAATTAAGGTGGTTCTGAAGTCAAAAGGAGGTCCACCTCCGTCCCAGCAGGATGTAACTAATAAAACGTGTTTCTGGACAGCTAAATGTCCAACACACTGATGTGGTCGTTGCCATATTTAACAAAAGTATTTCATATTTTCTGTGTTGTGCAGCTTTTCCTGAGATCCGACGGACTCAAGAGCTTCACGCTGGAAGCAGAACTGATCACACTGGTGTGAGACGTTCAGCTGATCTAAAAATAAACATGTTAAAAACTTCCTCCTGTTTGAGTTGAACCTGTTTTACTCAAATATGCAGCTTACTGTCTTTACTTCAGTGTGTGTGAACGTTTCTATGAAGCTGTAACGTGGAGCATTATCCCTCCGAGTGTGAAAACTAGAGCGAAGAAAGGGTGTACGTTACCATGGAAACTGGGAAATACCCGAGACAGATACGGGTCTTTCTCTCGGTCCGATCTTTAGAATCATTTCCCGACCCAGTTGTTTTATTACCATATGGGGCTTGTTCATATATTTAGTTTTCATATTCGACGTCCCAAAGCTCACTCTTCTCTTCCTGAGACTTCCCCGTCTTCCTCCCAGTCCTCCCCTCTCCGTCCTCGTGTCTCCATCGTTCTCTGGGCTGAAGGAGTTCCTCATGTATTCAAACGAGGAGTGATTTTCAAATCTCCTCTGGCTGCAATAATAGATGGACCACTGCAGCAGCAGCGCTAACGCAGCCCTGCTGACTGCAGCAGCGGGTCCTCGTCTCTCTGGTCCAAACTGGGACTTATTTTTATCTGGGTGGTGGGAAAAATAACTTCAATATATTTTAATAAAACTTGAGAAAAAGAATATTCCCCTTGGTTAAACGCCAGTTTGATTGCTAACATTGTTGCTAATCATAAATATAAATATCTGCGTGACGTGATCAATACGACAGTAAAAGCCTGAACTCAGCTTTCATTATTCATCACTTTGCATCTGTACTTACAGCAAATCCCTGAGGTGTCACTTACTTCCTCAGATGAAAAATGTCTCCAAGAACAAATTCAATCCAACCAGAACGTTTTCCTTCTGAAGCTTCCAACATGCCAGCGTTCCAGCTCCGGGAAGCCGTTAGGAAAACTCGCACCTTAAATAACTGAAAACGTTACTTTTCATCAACATTCCGCTTGTTTCTCCACTCATGAATTCCTCTGAGAACGACTGAATTAAATCTGATTCTGCGTTTCCATCTGTCCTCAGAAGGATTCGTTTTTAATCAACTTTTAAATCTTCTAACTTTTGGTCTCGGGGGGGTGATTCATGACCAGATTGTTTATATTCTCGGATTCCTGGCGCTCGTCTCGGCGTCTAGCTGTGCTAAACAAGCTGGACCGTTTGAATCCAGAATACGGAGCGGGTTCTGGCTGGAGTATGTGGTTCTGAGCCAACAACGTGATGCTGTTACCATGACAACAGTACCTGTTCTTACTAATTCAACAGAACCTCGTATCGTTTTTGGTTTGAGTTGATTCAGGGAGGTGAATTAGAAAGTAAATATGTTAAACCCTTATTCATGTTTAACCCTTTAACCTCCACTAGCAATTTGATCACAATGAGGGTTACCGTGTTAGATACATATTAATATTAATTGAACATTTATATAAAGTAATAATATTACATTATTCCAGTTATCCAGTTATTTTTAGAATTATTTTCGGTTCAGTTCTTCAGCTGATTTCTGTTCCTACAAGGTAAAGAGACTAAAAGACGACCTGCTGCTCTTGTTTCTTCTGTATGACGTCAGAGTGTTTTCACAAAGCTAAAATCTCATAAATGCATCAAATGTATGTCTAAGATGTTTGCTAATTATAAAAGTTAGACTTTTCCTGTATCTTTCATGCCTCACACACTTTTATCAGCTTATTTTTCATAAAAGCCATAACTTACGTATTTATTAATTTGATACCAGAGTGGATTATAAGAAACAGCTTATTATTAGAGTAGTCTGATGAAACGCCAACTGACAATAAGAATAATAAACATTTTTAAGCATCAGGGGCCTCATTTATCAACCGTACTTACGTACAGATCTGTGCGTATTTCGTGCGTGGGAACAATTTTACGCATTGTGTGGTATTTACCAATTTGTACTTGTGCGTGAAAACGTTCCTAAATATAAGTACAGCTCTGACCGTGCGTAGGAACAGCATCTAGTGGCAGAACGAGGGAACCGCAATTCTGACGGTCTCAGTGATCCACGCGTGTTCCTCATCCACTAATTATTTTACCCAATAAATAATTATTTTGGTGGATTATTATTATTGGAGCTAAAACACCCGTGACCCACGGGAATCTGACATTGTAGAACGGCTGATTTCGTGTTATTTTGTAATCACAATGTTTACTCTTCCCATTTTTATGATGTTTTAAATCATTTTGAATTTATTTATCTATTATGTTTTAATTTAATTTAATTATTTTGTCCTTGTGAAGCGCCCCGTGGTTTTTCTTGAGATTCGCTACATAAAAGATCGTTTCTTCTTATTCTTATTTATTAGTGGAGGATTTAGCAGAGCAGAGTGCACTCCGGAGGGAACGGCTCTTCCGTGAGCGCAGCACTGATCCGATTCCAGTCCAGATTCTATTTTACAAATAAAACAACCTCCAGAACCTCCTCTGCTCCCTGATCATTCACGCGTTGTCAAGTGTCCAGTGTTTCGATCTCGCTGTCAATAAAGTTTTTCTTTTTTGTCCGGGAAGAACCCAGGGAATCCCCTCCCGATCTGAGGACGTAGTATGACCAAATATGGTTAATTCAGGGCGTTTCTGTATGTAAATGACGTTAAACGGGCACGAGCTCCTGCAAGCGCACAGGTGGGATTTATCATCAGACGATTGCGGAGGAACATGCGTACGAGAGGCCACCGCATGTTTCATAAATCAGGACGTTGACTGTTCGTACACACATTCTAAATTTCATCCGTAGGAGGGAATATAGGAACGTTTCTACGAATGTTTGATAAATGAGGCCCCAGATATTTTGCAGCAGATGTTTGAGACTCTTATTTTGAAAGATTCTGAGTGGTTGGATGCTACAGGAGTAGTCAACTGTGTCTCATATCTAATTATTTATGGTTTACCCAGAACCCTCAGTTATAATAATAATAATAATAATGATAATAATAATAATAATAATAATCAGATTAAATACAGTTGGTTTTTAGGAACACAGCAGGGTTTGAAATCTCAGGATGTTAAAGGAACACTTGGCAGTTTTGCTTGTTTTTAGCACCCCCTAGTGTCCGTTAGTGAAAGCAAAAGTGAAACTCATCTCCTGGCTGTGCGTTGGTCTTTTTAACACCTTAATCTAACAGCTGAAACGTCTCCTCAGCCTTCATTAGTGTCTACAGGAGCGGTTCATCACTAAATCAAACAAATCAGCTGTGTTCATGATCTAAAACATGCAGGAAACATGCTGGAAGCAGACTGCAGCACCAGGCATGTCAGCTCCACTTTACTAAGTCCAACAGGGACCGGACCGCCACTCTGAAGTTGCAAGTGTGGTATTCTGGCCACAGAGGGCGGTGGGGGTCTGAGTGACATCATTAACCCTGTAAAGGCTCATTTTAGCACAAACTGGCTTAAGAACATGATTTAAACATGAAAATGTTGCCTTTAATGAAAAATGTTTACTTTAGACATTTTTATCTGAAATAGTTTTTCTTTATCTCAACTTTATTCTGGAAATTATTACGTCTGTGTAATCGACATTTCCTCCGATTTAGTTCTTTTTCTTAGACTGACCTACTTTTGACTTCAAAGTTAAATATTTGCAGCTCATATCAGAAGAATTTGTTCTTCTCTCCAAACAGACTCGAGTCTCTGAACTAAACACATTTGTTCTGTTTTCCTACATTACAGTTAAAATAAAAGCTTCCAGCTGTGTTGGAAGTCTCTTCTTCTGCTGTTTGCGTTTATTTTCTGCTGCTTTTACCAAACTCTTTTACATTCATCCCGAGCATCTGTGTAATGGAAGATCTATTTTGCTTCTTGTTTTGCTTTGATCACGGATAATTAAGTATGCATCGTAAAACGTGCAGGGAGAAAAAACAGTGAAAAACAACAAGGTCTTTGGGCAGTCGGTTAGATAAAAGCCTGCAACAAAAAAAGTCAATGAAGTTGGTTAAAGAAAGGAAAAGAGACAATAAAGGCAACATCAGAATATATGGAGGTGAAACACAAATGCACGCGCCGAGGGAGCTGTCAGGCTTGCAGGCTGAGTGGACTAAATTGTGTTGCAGCAGAGCCAGGAGGAGGAGGAGGAGGAGAGCAGGAGGTGCAGGGAGAGGCAGTGTGGGCTGTGATTGATTAATGCACGTAGGAGCAGTTATTGAATTTACAGAGAAAATCTCCAGTGCCAGGACTCCAAACAGCCACCAGGGGATTAGAGCCATTCAGGGAACAAGAGCCATCATTTATACGTCAAGACTGGAGACGCTGAGAAGATCCAGATCTCGGAAAGCCGCCTAGGCCTCAGACCTGTCGGGGGGGACGCATCCTGCCTCGTTTACTTAAGAGTTTCTATGGTAACGAGTCCAGAAAATGTAGAACAGAAGCAACGAGATCTCATTTTATTCAGAATTTTAAATAATGTCTCCTCAGGGAAAAAGTTACCAAACATGGAGGCACACTAAAGATTTACTGCTAAGTTATGATGCGACATATTTCCAATCCTGGCTGGACACAAAGTCCTGAGCACCTGGAAAACATCCACATTTTTCACAAAACACACAATGATTTGATCTTTTTTGCTCCTAAACAATGCTGCAGAAGTGTCAGAACAACATAAAAGCTTTTATGCTACTGAACATAAGAGCTGACTTAATTCTGACCAGAAAAGCTTTAAATGATCTAACAAACCTCAGCTGGGCTGCAGAAAGGCATCTAGACGAGGCAACATTCAGGGATTTTATCAACAACGGCCTCGCATAATAAAATGGTACAATAAGATAGCTTCAGGAATCATTTTCTGCCTCAGCAGTCCGATGATTTAAAGGAACACTTGGCAGTTTTGGCTTGCTTTTAGCACCCCCTAGTGTCCGTTAGTGAAAGCAAAAGCTAAACTTATCTCCTGGCTGTGCGTTGGTCTTTTTAACACCTTAATCTAACAGCTGAAATGTCTCCTCAGCCTTCATTAGTGTCTACAGGAGCGGTTCATCACTAAATCAAACACATCAGCTGTGTTCATGATCTAAAACATGCAGGAAACATGCTGGAAGCAGACTGCAGCACCAGGTATGTCAGCTCCACTTTACTAAGTCCAACAGGGACCGGACCGCCACTCTGAAGTTGCAAGTGTGGTATTCTGGCCACAGAGG
The DNA here is from genome assembly GCA_006937985.1 of Aphyosemion australe. NCBI lineage: Eukaryota > Metazoa > Chordata > Actinopteri > Cyprinodontiformes > Nothobranchiidae > Aphyosemion > Aphyosemion australe. The sequence goes on along the minus strand of SSNS01000289.1, from coordinate 799,034 downwards.
GCGGTGGGGGTCTGAGTGACATCATTAACCCTGTAAAGGGTCATTTTAGCACAAACTGGCTCAAGAACATGATTTAAAATATGAAAACGTTGTCATGATGGTAAACTAGACCTATTAGACCTAAAATGTTTTTTTAACCAGGCTGTAAACGTGTTTATTTCTGCTGTGAAGTTGGCATTTTTAACATGGGAGTCGATAGGAATGTGCTCCTCTCTGGAGCCAGCCCCTAGTGGATGAGGGGGGAACTGCACTTTTGTCACGTCTAACTTCACTTTTAGCTGACAGAGTTTCCCTTTAGGGTTGAACTCAAGTTTTTTCTAGACAGAACGGGGAGGATATTTGTTTTTAGAAAAACCCGGTTACATGTGCACGTGATCTAAAAGACGTCAGACCAGACAGCCTCAGCAAAAACGGCTTCAGAAAAACACTCAGATAGAAACGCTTCATGCAACAAACCAAATCAGAATTCTAGCTGCAGTTTAGGAAGTCAGAAACTAATGTCATATTTTACTCATCAACACACCAGCAACCCTCCGGCTTTTAAACCCACCACTTCCTTCATCTGCTCACCTTAATGTGAACATTTGAGTTGGATTAATTAAAAAAGCAGCTTGGATCCTTTCAGGAAGACAAAGCTTAAAAACTTTAATTTCCCAGCAGGAAGCAAATTGAACCGTCGTTTGCTGCTTCACAGCAGAGAAAACTCTGAAAGAGTCCTTTTCTATAATAATGATAATAATAATAAATGATGAAGTTAGAGAATAAAAATGAATGTGAGACCCCCCTCCTGACACAAACAGTCACCACTGATGCTTCCTATGAAAAGCAGCTTAAATCAGCTGCGTCACTGGAGCTTAATCTACCGGCGTCTCATGTAAGACTTCTCAGACCTTTTAATACCACAAAATTAGGATTAAGTCTAAAACCCTAAATAGACCAAATGAATCAGGAACATGAAAAATAAAAAGTCTCGCTGACCACGGGAGTTAAAAGGTCCGTTTGAAGCTTAAAGCACAAAATCAGCCCCTGAAGGTGAAAATCATGAATATTGAACCAAAACATTTGAAAAGAGGTTCTGCTGGGTTTCAAGATTCAATCACATTTTATTTAATTACTTCTGATCCATCAATAAAATGAAATATAGATAACTACTTTTTAATTGGATGAGGTTAAAACCGTTTAATGCTTCAGGACAAAAGCAGACATATTAAAAACAGTTTATAATTAGTTTTATTTATTTGGACGTTGGACTAGCTCATAAATAAAGATTAACTTTTAATTTCTGCAGTCCAAATATCACATGATAGTTTAAAAATAAAGATTTGTAGCATTATAGAGGCTGAAGACCATTAGGTAACAGAAAATGTAAAAGCTTAAAGAATATATATTTTCTTAATGCATTCGATTGCAGGGTCTTTTATTTTGAAAGGTTTCTGTACTTATACTGTCTGTGACAATGACAGAAATTACCTGCATAATCCTTGATAATCCAGTATTATGTACTTTATTGCATTTAGTTTTGCACATAAATGGACAACGAGGCCTTTTGTTTTAATTAATTAAACATTTTTCGGTTTTCATTATTAGAGAAACTCTTTGGCATCGCGGCAGAAACTGAGAAAAGAAGAAGTTGAATATTTGCATAAATCAAACACTAATTAAGTAATTTGGTGATTAATCTTTTTAAAACACTGCAGACACACGATGACAGAATATAAAGAATGTTCCTATCCCAGAACGAAGGTCTGCTGAATAAACCAACAAACCACCTCCGTGTGCATTAGCTGAGGCAGCACTGTTGGAGAATTATGGGTAATTGAGTTTGTCTGAGCCAAAGCTGCATTGGATTACGTAATCCATTCCTATAATCTATTATTACAACTCTGGATTTATTTGTCATATTGATCCTGATGTAGCTCTGAACGCCGGCCCTCGCTGTCTGATCCATTTCCATCTGACATGTTTGGGTTTTTAGTCGTTTGATTTATTCGAGTCATTTATCACACGTCTGCTTTTCCTGCTGGTGTTTCGTTTCTTCACACATCCTGCAGCTAAAAACTTCTGTATTCCTTGTTTTTGTAGGATACACAGATTTTTAAAAAATGGGATGTTTCTTAATGCAAACTCATCCATTTGGGTTTTACCGTTCAGGGTTGAAATAAAGTTTAGTTTGAATGACGCCGTCTTTCAGAAGGAGATTTATCTGTAAGGAAGCTGATGAGCTGTTTTGGGTGCCGCCACTTTGACCAAAGAAACTCTGTTGACTTTAAAGCGAAAATGTCTCCTGAGGAAACTTATATTAGTACAAGTCGAGAGTTTCTTTGTTCTTAAAACTGGTGAGAAATGATTCTGCACCCTGCTGCTGTTTCTGCAGCTGCGTTATTTTTAGTGACACCTGCTGTTAAAGTAACACAGAGCAGTTTGCTGCTCCTCCTACTGGTTGAAAGGGGAATTACAACAGTTGTAAACAACGCTGCTGCAGCCTGCTGTAGCTAGCGCTAACAAGGAGCTAACGCTAACATGAGCCAACTAATACTAAAATAAACCACGAAGTAAAAAGATCCACACTGTTGGACAAAAATATTATTACTTACAAGTCCAGTAGCAACAAAGCCAGGTCACCATCAGTCTGTGATTTTTTAGCTCCCTCAAACTAGCGTAGGCCGCTCTGATGTTCACTCTGGTTTTAGCTCTTTGCTTCACCTCCAAAGACATTACTCTGTTACTTTTACTTCCAGGCTCCGCCATGATGCTAACAGAAAAAAACAAACTTCTTCTTTTTCTTCTTCTTCTTGTGCTTTTTATTGGCAAATTGAAAATGCTAACCGCTAGCATTATAGCTAACAGCTGCTGCCCCCTGGTGGAGGATCTAAAGGTAGCAAGGGCCTATTTTATTTCTTTATTACTGTTATATTGTTATAGAATTATATAATAAAATAAAACTGCTTATTTTTAGTGTTAAATTACCTCAGACAGTAAATGGTTCAGTTTAAAAAATTGGGCGACATCAGGAAAAGCAGCAAAGAGTGATCAGAACCATAGTTAAACACGTCTGATACAAATTTAAAACGTTTGCAGATTTCTGTCCCATAATAAGCTGCTACAGCTGCAGAGAAAGTAAAATTTGGATTTATTTTTACGTTATTGCATCATTATTTATAAACATCTTTTAGGTTTCAGGAGATTCTCTTTTGTTAGGCTGCTAAACCAGAAGGTTATTTAAGTTCCAGGACATTTAGCAGTGACTAAAACCTTCTGTTTGATTTGGGAATTTCTTCCCTATTCATCTGGACGCCATTTTAACAGTGTTTAAAGTTAAAGTCCCAAGTATTCATCACACAATGGTGAAATTACATCTCCGCATTTGACCCATCCCCATGGGGAGCGGTGAGCTGCAGCTGTGGGAACTATTTGGTGGTTTAACCCCCCAATCCAACCCCTTAGTGCTGAGTGTCAAGCGAGGAGGCATTGGGTCCCATTTTTTCAAGGTCTTTGGTATGACCCGACCGGGAATCGAACCCTGATCTCCCAGTCCCGGGGCGGACACTCTACCACTAGGCCACCGGAGCTGGTTTGCATATGATACCATTTTGTGTCGCAAAACCCCTCTATTGACAATTTTTGAAATTTCATTTGGAATTTTGAAAAATAGATGAAGGGAACACTACGGAAAAAAAAACCACTATACACTTGAAAATGTCACGTTTTCTCACAGGGGCCCACTGATGGAAAAATGACTGATTTTGGTGGTGAACAGTAAAAATAACAAATTTGACTACTTTTATCAAAAATGAAACCCTAATATCACAGAATGTATAATAATTTTTTGCAGAGAGGTTACAGGATGAAAAACGGTGGTTTGCATTGAAGTCAATGGGACGTTTTTGTCCTGCAGGCACAAGAGGGTTTAAATCTGCACAAAAACTAATAAAGCATAAAATGTGATATTTTAATCCATTCTTGACATGTCCAAGGCAGATTGAAAAACATATATTTCACTCACCCAAAATATGTTTTATGCTTTGTAATAAATGCCCCATGCACAAAAAAGTTTTTTTTTGTGTGTTTTTTTTCATAAATTACAGCAATGACTTATGGTAATAAAACTGGCATTTCAAGGGTTAAAATTGTCAAAATGATTGAAATTTGTTTATGTTTGAGCAGGGCTGAAGTGTTTTAACAGATCTATGAAAAAAAAGCAAAAAAATAATAATGTATAAATTTTTTATAGCCACTTTTACAAGCGGACGTTTTTTTAAAGACTCAAGTGTAGTAAATTAAAGTGAAGCCTGAGGGTTAAAATAATCTAGATTAGATGCAGTAAAAGTGACTGCACCATAAACGTCAGTGTAATTCTTAAAGGGTTTCCTAGAAAAACCCAAACCACCTGATCCTAATAAGTGATGTTTGATCTTATTGCGTTTAATTCACCTACAGGATCCAGATCAGATGGATTCTCAGGTTCAAACCAGACCTGCTGAGACCTGGAGGAAAGCGATGCAGCTTCTCAAACCGCTGGAGCTTCTAAACAGGCCTGAATAATTCTGGTTACATTCAGAATAAACACGGCTGTGCAAAGAAAATACACGAAGACACGTTTCAGCAGCTGAGATGTAAAAAGAAAACACCCTGGAGCATGTTGCTGGCTCCTCTTGCACCGTTTCTATTATCTTTCTTTTATTGCTTTATAATCTGCCCCTTGATCTCACTCACCCCTTTATTTTCTCTTCTCTTATTTTGCTTTCCATCAACTCCAGCCTCTCTTTTTATTGCTTATTTTCCTCGACTCGCCTCTCGAGGATAAGAAGACAGGCAGGATACAGTGGGTGTGATTGATTTCACCTACTTCACCTGGAGTAAAAATCCCCGTCAGCTGACTACTGACGAGTAAAACGTACGCGCTAATCCCCCTCGGCGGTTTAACCGCCTCTCTGTCGTGCAGGACGTGATTTTATCATGATCCTCCGTGTGGCCTTACGACTCAGAGGGGCTGCTTTGTGCGGGATGGGGGGGGTGATTGGTTTGACAGACGACTGAAAGAGGGAAGGAGATGACGGGTAATCACACCTGAGTCGTTCTCCTGGTGGAAAATGGAAGGTCAGGAGGACGCAGCGCCAGAGGAAAAGGGATGCAATTACATAAAAGTGATGCAGAGCACGACCTTGCTAAGAGAAACCCACGTTTAGAAGCAGGAGGCAGGCGGTCCAACCAACCCGAACTCTCCAGAAGGGACGGGGAGGGGTGAGAGGGTGAGATGGAGGGGTGAGGAAAAGGGTAAAAAAAGAGAACTCACTTTTTTCCTCTTTGCTACCTGATTTATTTGGTTTAAGGTGAAAAAGAAACAAGCGACTAAATTGAATAAAAGCAGGTTTCTGCATCAACCTGCAGACATTTAATCAGTGAAACTCGTCTCTTCTGCAGGGAAAATGGAAATTATCATTTGTTTGTCTGATGAGGCACTTTGCTGCAGTTACATAGGAGCAAGTCATTTCTGAAGTTTATGAAAAAAGAAAAATCTTGAGATGACGCACTTAAAAGAAAATAAATATTTAACATCACATGAGTGCTTGTTTAACCTTTTATAAGGCAGATCTGGCTTAAATAACAGACAAACCAGAATAATAAACAAACATCTTCAGAAATAAAATATAAAAAAATCCTCACAAAGCTAATATTTGAGTCATTTCTTCTGATATTTACTGATTTAAGGATTGTTTATTTGATTTTTTGTAAGTGTCTGTTTCAGGTTATCTTTGTGAGAAATATTCCCATCAGCCTCCAACATCCTATAATATATCATCATAATGATTTAATAATTATTTAGATAAATCTGGCCCCTATCTCTTAATCCTTAGTCCCGGATCTGCTCTGTTTATTTTCATGTGCTAAAATTTATGTTGCTTAGTACTTATATAAAAAACCAAATTATTTTATAAAAAGGCACATTTGCAGAACTGCAGCTTCAACACCGATGCATACAATCTTACAATAAAAAAGTCTGTTGTCCACTTAAAGGTGCAGTACGAGATGTTTTTCTGGAGCATCTTTTGTCATATTGCTCAGAAGGATCTTCACATTAAAGGTTCTGTCAAAATAGGAAAAATCTTAATCGCCTCTGAAACGTACAATCCTGGAAAACTTCGTCCAATCAGTGTGAACGTCCCGTTCTTAATGACTGGATCATTATCCATCCATCAAACTGCCCTCTCCACAAGCCGTAAAAAAAAAGATACAACTCATTAGCACTTCCTGCAGATTCCTTCAAAATAAAACAGATCACTTAAAATTTACTACGACTTTTAAATGTTCGTCAACAACAACATCGTTAGTCTAGGTACCGGGAAAAGCCAGAACATCTTCACTTGTGCAAACTACTGAACTTTTAAAACTCGATGAATCTATTTTACACAAGATTAAATCAACGAGTAAAGCAGGAGCTATCTAGCCTGGCAAGCCATCCTATAAATGTGAATATATAGTCTGGCCACGACCCATTGACGGCTCTCAGTCGTGAGGCGGGATCTACGGTTGTCTTTCAAAATGTCAGCACGCAATTGGATAGCGCTAGGACCAATCAGAGTGACGAACAACGTGACGTAATCACAGCGACAGAAAAGCGGGAGGCAGCAATGGCGTCTAACATTTGCTAACATCAATGATTTCTGTCGTTTTTGTATAAAAACATGTGAATATCAGGTGTACGGGGACATTGTACTACTTTGTTTGATAAAAATAAGAAGCTGCTAAGTATATCAGACAGACTTACGCACGTTGGAGTCTAAATAATCCAATGTTGATGACAAAGCCGTTTCAAAAGAACGTGGCTCCGGCGCTGCCGCCATGTTGCTTGGGTTCGCGGCCGCAGCGCTGACGTCATCGGCTACTCCCGCTCTGTGATTGGCCCAAAATATAGAGCGCTGTGATTGGCCCAACCAAAACTATAGCGAGCTGTGATTGGACAGCCACAGGCTGCGAGGATTCCAACGAAGCGTGCCTAGACCAAACTCTGCAAAGCAAGAATTGGTCTAGTTCACTAGGCTAGGAGCTATCAGCAGCTAGCTCAAACGCTACAAACATATCAGGTAACGTGCCCTCTGGTGGCCACAGGATGAAACTACATCCAGGGGTGTCAAACTCAAATTCACACTGGGCCAAAACGAAAAATGGGGAAAACTCAATATTTATTTTTAAACTTGACTGCGACTGTGCACATTTCCTTTTATCTCCTGATATGTAATGTTGAACTCTTTCATATGGAAAGAATGTTTTGTTTTTCATGCATCTGGAAAAACCAAAGTTTAATATTAAACACACGAGCAGTTACATTGTTTGCTTATTATGTTTATCTGCAGCCATTCAAGTTCCTCTTTATTGTAAATCCTTTTTCACAGGCCAACAACAAAACACCAAAATGATCATTTCCTTTGATGAAAATGTCATCTTTTAACTATTAACAGCATGAGAACTGGAGCAGAAAAAGTGCATGAAAACCACAATAATTCAGGCTCAGTTAGCTCCACTCTTATCTACTCTGATGCTCACTGGTTCCAGCCAGAGACCTGCATCTCTGGGGTTAGGCTCTGAGCTGAGGAAGCTCAATCAGCTCCGTCCGGAGGTTGGTCGGCGTGATTTCCATGTCAACTGCAAAACGTTTACTTGGCAGTTGAGATTTAAATTTCTGGGTAAACTTGGTGCTGAGTAAGCTGAGTTTTTTCCGAGACTGGAAGCACAGATGCTAATGACTCGGGCCAAATACAAATACACCACAGTCCAGATTTGGCCCGAAGGCCTGAGTTGGACATTAGAGTTTGGTTGTGTTCTTTTTGGGACACATTTAGGTTTCAACACAGAGGCCGTTTTACGACCTCTCCTCTGCATGCGACTGATCCAAATAAGTCTGAGGGGTAAATGCTCGGACTCCGGTCCAGCTGGACCTGTGCTGCTCACCCTCTCCCTCTCATGTTCCTCTCCACAGCCACTTTCTAATAATAGGTTAAAAAGGAAAAAAGCCAAATAATAAAAACTACCTTTTTGCGTCGGTGGCCATGACAACAAGACAATTTAGTCCGCCTCTCACAGCTTCCCAGCAGCTAATGGGAAGGCATAAGTGGCTCCACTGCTGTGGGCAAAAGTGCAATATGTGATTATCACACGGGCCTCCTGCAGACAGGAGAAGACCTGGGGCCAGAGGCAGAAACGGTGTCAACGCACCTGTAAAAATAAAAACACATGAATGCTTTTCTCTGTATTAAGATCAAACGGGATCTCAGGCGCTCTGCAGAAAACATCTCAGACCAGGTTAGGTCAACATGAGAAAATAAAAAGCTGCAACTTAAATCGTGTTTCTGAAAATATCAATTTTGTTTTTTAATCTAATTTGCCTGTTAAAAGTTTATTTTCACCTAAATCTGATAATTTCTTCAGGTTTTAGTCTTTAACAGGTTAAACTAACCACATAAAACCATTGAGGTTAGATTTGTTTTGAGAACCGTTCTAAAACTGGTCCGTCTGTGATGAACCGTCTTTCAGTTCAGAACTAATTTTCTGTCGCTAAACTTCCATTTTTCATAATCACAAAATCTGTTCCTTGAAAACTAACCAGATAATGAGCTGCAGCGAGCAGCCGGTTCCTCCTGCCTGGTAATTGGCCGAGTGTGCACACGCACAGCCGATGGCCAGTTATTCATAAAGGGTTTGATTTAGACTAATTCATCTTTTTAGATGGTTAAATGGCCGACCTCTGTTCTTGAGCTCATTTTTAAACATGAAAAGCACCACACTGACAGCCATACTGGACTTATTGTTTTGGAAATGTACCCCCAGGAACCCTATAAGGTGCCCTAAGGCTGTTCCTGTGCTTTAGGGGTGACAGAGGAGTTCAAGGTGGAGGTAGGAATGCATCAGGGATCGGCTCTGAGCCCCTTCTTGTTTGCTTTGGTGATTAAGAGGCTGACAGATGTTAGACATGAGTCTCCATGGACCATGATGTCTGTAGATGACAGTAATCTGCAGTGGGAGCAGGGTGGAGGTAGAGGAAATGCTAGAGAGGTGGAGATATATAATGGAAAAGAAAGGACTGCTCATATTAGATGTTTAGGGGATAAAGTCAGAGAGGCCAGACTGAGATGGTTTGGACATGTCCAGAGGACAGATGACGATGACATGGGTAGAAGGATGCTGATGTTGGAGCCACCAGGCAGGAGGCTGAGAGGAAGACCAAACAGGAGATTTATGGATGTGGTGAAAGAGGACATAGATGGTGTGAGGGTATGAATGCAGAAGATAGGACTAAACGGAGACCGACGATTGGCTGTGAAGACACCTAAAGGGACTTATCACACCTGCATTGATGTAGATTTGGAAATGATTTTGTTAAAAAAAGGCTTAAAATATGTTTATTATACATGAAGTTCAGTCAAACTCAAATCTATTCCAGGTCAAAGGTCAGTATTGGGCACATGACAACACTTGGTGTATCAACCTGGTGGACCCTCGTACGTCTCAACGGTGATGTAGCTCTCAGAGCCACAAAGGTCGGTGACCCCTGCTGTAGTTTTATAACTAGAGCAAAGAGTAAAGATGGTAAGGGAGTGGAAATGGTTGGAATTTTCTGACTCAGAAACTAAAAAAAGGAACCAACTTCAGATTTGTTTTGTATGTTTTTTTTAAAATAATTTAATCTCTTTGTTCTTGGTTAAAATAAACTTCACAGGCCAAATCCTCACATATGCAGGGCTGGTGCACATAACTTTTACAACTGATTTATAATCCCTTATAGACGGAGTATGCTGCCACCAATCAAGTCAAATGGCAGATTACAGGTAAGTCAATTCAAAGTTTATGTAGATTTTTTTAAAAAGTAAAATAGGACTGCTTTTCTATTAGCTAATGGTTATTTTTGGTGTATTTGGTTTAGTTATTTTTATACATTTGTTATTAAATAAAAACGCATTCATTATTTTCCTGTTAAAAACAACAATGAAAAAAAAATGTCGAAGTCTCTATAAATGTCTGAGTGTGTTTATTAGATGTAGTTGGACACTTATTGATCTTAAAAATAATAGTTTTGTTTCTGACATGTTTGATTTGACCTGACACTTCGCCCTGATTCTAATCCTGCCTCTTTCTGTGGCCACTCCTCCGACTAACTTCTACTTCCTGAAACAGGAAACCACAAAAACCGACTCACAAGACATTCAAACTAGAGACCACCGCAGATTTATAGAAATAACGCGTGAACGAAAGCTTCCTGGTATTTTTATCTGTAAACAACATTTCATGTATTTACTGTAGTTTTGGGTCTTCACAGCAAACATCATGGGCTTCTATCCAGAAATCTTTAATTCTCTGTAACTTATAATAACCCAGTTTGAACAGGTTATTTCCTCTGCAGGTGTTTCAGCAGACGTTGTTATTTCTGATTCTTCAGGTCTAGACGGCCAAACAAGACGCTGGAGTTTCCTGGGAAATAACTCAAAAATCTCATTTATGACCCGTTCACGGAGGCCGGTATTATTTAGGATGGTGCAGCTCGTGTCGGAGTTTCAAAGCATGTTTTTTTCTTATTTTTTTAGATCGAGATGCTGATTCAGGAATTGTGTGCTGCTGCATAACTCTCAACACTTATTCATTCAGTGTTTGGTCTACTTACTGCGCTGGGGGTGCCATCTGTATCTGTTAGTCTCTGGTGCAGATCAAACCAGACCGTCTGTAAATAGAAGCACAACAACAACAAGAGCAGCAACACGTCAATCAACGAGACCAGAGACAGCAACGACTACAGCGGCAGCAGCTCGACGTGCACGTCAGGCAGTCACAACAGGAGGTAGCAGGAGAGCATGAAGGGGTTTGGTAGGTGTTACACAAAAATAAATCCCACAACACCACAGTGAATGAGACAAAAACACATGTTAGTAAAAGGCACTTGGTTCAAATGAAGAGTAAAGGCAAAAATCAGGAAAAAATATTAGTAACAAACCATAAAAATGACCTTTAAAACATTTAAAATGGTTCTCACTCTGAGGAAAAGCAGAATGTGAGCTAAGAAAAGCTTCCTCGTTTGGAAAAGCTGTTGGATGATTCGCTGCATTTGTGAGTAAACAGAAAAATCTGATTCTGATTTTTAACTTTGATCCGTTTTTGTTGGAGATCCATTTTTAAACATCTTAAAGGACAAAAACAGAATTAAAAGCATAAAAGTGTCCAAGCAGCAACAAGTTAGCGTGAAACAGACAAGAATCGTTAAAACAAGAAAAGTTAAACGTCTGGTTTCAGAGCCAGGCCCTCGTGAAAGGGAACAGTAAGATGTGGAGCGGAACAAAGTGATTCATGGGTTTATTTGTGAATGAATTTATATTCTCAGCTTGATTTTACAGAGAGCCGCTGCAGGGAGGCTCACAGGAGAAATATGATCTCTTAGTGCTCCTCATCACTTCTGGCTGCAGCGCTGGAAATTTAATGATTTTTATTTGGACACCCCGTTAAAATGGCCTGCTGTAATAATCCAGCCTGGATGTGAGCAAAGCCCGGACCAGGATTTCACGGTCGCTCAGGAACAGGATGTTTCTGATCTTGGTTGTTTTGTTTTTGCAGTAGTTTATTAACCTACTGCGGTAGTTTATTAAAGTGGAAACCTCAAGTTTAAAGTGCAGTCTTTTATTTTGAAGGGATGGACTTTGCAGACACTTTAGATGGAGTATGCTCATGACCTGTGCAGCAAAACCTAAAAGTCAGGTTAAAAACGTGTATGATTATCAGTGGTGTCCTTCAGAGCTCCTGTCTGGCGTGTTTTAGTTGTTGTCCTGCTCCAACACACCTGACTCAATGCATCACCTGTTCAGCAGCTCTGCAGAAGCACCTGCACCTGCAGGTTAAAATCAGATATGTTGGAGCAGAAAAGCCTCCAAAAAGTGCTGGATGGTGGCCCTGGATGACCAGAATGACATAAAACAACTCATTTAAATGTATCCTTAGTAATTATAGTCTGAAAATGAAGCACAGCATCGAATTTAAGGTATAAAAAACATTCCTCCTTAAGTTTAAAAAATCATCTTATTCTGAAAAGGGGAAGAGTTAAAGTTTTACTCAATTTAAATAATTTAAGTAAATATCAGACATCATCGCTAAAGCAGAGCATTCAGCAGGAGCTCACCAAATCTTTTTGGGTGATAAAATGTGGGACATCGAGAATAAAACAACTTTTATTTTAGAAACAGGAACATTTTCTCAAGTAGCTAAAGTACTTCCTGTTTTAGCAACTGTCCCACTTCTGTCCTCTCATGTCTTTGGTCAGCTCAGACGAGGACTGGGCGATAAGACCTAAAGTCAATATCACGGTATGCTGAGGAGTTCGCCTCAATAAGGATAAATGGACGATAACTACATGTATGCGTAAAAACAAAAGTCGTCCACTAGATGGTGCTGTCACGTATATTACGTTGAGTCGAGGTGGTACAGCTTCTTAAAGAGACATGAACGTCACCAACCTACCGAATTTATTGACTTGGGAAAAACGATATCGGTTAAAGTCAGAAATTACGAGCCAGCCCTAGCTCTGAGTTAAAGCTACTCTTGTGATTGCTAATCTGTTAACTTCATGTCTAAAGTCCAATAATCACTGAGACTTCTCCACTAGTTCAAGACAAAGCAGCAGGTTAGAAAGGTTCAGATGTTGCACACAGAGAATCTGCTGCCAATGAGCTGATTTCACAATAAATTTCAGCTCAATTTCAGTAAAATCGACAAAGTTATAAACTTTATTGAGTTGGACGAGATAGACTGTGTTGAATTTGGTTGGTTGATTTTTAATTAGTGTCATTAACCCTTTAGTTGGCCGGTCAGCCTCTTGAAGCCTATTAGTCCTTCTGCCTTAATGATCAATTAAAACAGTAATAAACTAAAACAATGTTTAAATGTGCTAACATGGAGATGTTCTGATAAAAAGGAAAAAATTACAATCTGTTATTATATTGCATTTTAGAGCCTCCATCCTTGTGTGGAAGTTAAAACATCCACCCAGTTCTGCTAACGTTCACGTTTACGCCACATCCTCACGTTTACGCCACCTCCTCACGTTTACGCCACATCCTCACGTTTACGCCACCTCCTCACGTTTACGCCACCTCCTCACGTTTACGCCACCTCCTCACGTTTACGCCACATCCTCACGTTTACGCCACATCCTCACGTTTACGCCGCATCCTCACGTTTACGCCACATCCTCACGTTTACGCCACATCCTCACGTTTACGCCACATCCTCACGTTTACGCCACATCCTCAGATTTCAAACTAAATCTCATGCCTCTGAGGAGCGGTGAGACCTTCTGGCTCCGACTCTCAAAAACTACGACAACAAACTCAGAAACTGTAAAACTGAGTTTCTGCCATCTTTGATCCATTATCTGCTGGCGGCCATCTTTAATGGGTGTCGATCGCAACACTTGATGACTTTAAAAGTTTCAGTCCTGATGTTTATGAGGGATTTTACTAAAGAACACACAAACATTAATAGATGGACTAAAGTTTTAGCACATTTAAACTCTTCAACTGAAACTTTATCAAAACTAAACCAGAAACACGACATTTGACCCTTGAAAGTAAAAAGTACTTCAGCCTGACTCAGACCATTTACCCTGATAAATGACGGTAACCATGATGTTTGCAGACAAAGACGCAGCTGGGAGAGCTCTTGGCATAAACACTGATTAGAGACGTTTCAGTGTGGGGGGGATTAATCAGGACAGAATTAAAACGGCTCTTCAGACGGACGTCAGCACAGCCAGGTGGGCCTGACATCACCATGGCGTGTGCAAAGGATGACGAGACATTGATTTCCACTTTTCTCCTCCACTTTCACAGCCTGTGAGTCAGAGTCACACGAAGCAGTCGAACAAACGACATCAGAGCCGCAGGTTTCTGCACGGAGGCGACGATGAGGAACACCGTTGTTCTGCACGTCTCAGAGGGGAACCCGCTTTTACCCAATGCAGGGAGGAAACTGGAGGAAATGGGCTCAGAGCTGGTGGCATGTATGCACGCACGCAGTTCTGGGACAAATTATCATCAGCTCATAAAATATTCTCATTTTTTAATAAAACAAATTTTTGCATCAAATACATGGATCCAGAGTTAGAATAATATTTAAGCTCCGCCTCCTCGTTGTTAATGAAATGTGGATTTTCCTGATTAAAAAACTTAAAAACCTCAAATTCTTCTAGGTGCTGACACCGATAAATACAAGTACTCCCTACCTACATATTTATGGTACTAATTTTCTTGTCTGTTTAGTTGTATTTAGTTGTTGGATGAATGAGTGCAAATTATAGGCTGGACTTCACAGCTCAGTCACAAGCAGCTCTTTCTACGGAAGCCTGGAGGTCCAAACAGGGTGAATGTGCTTTTCCCCCCAGAGAGTCACCACTAGTGAATAAAACCAAATGTGGTACAGGGGGTGGGTGCGGGGCATAAATCAAAACTAACGTATGTTTTGCCCTCGATCTACCATGACCTAGCACTAAACATGACTTAAACATCAATTTCAGAAAAGGTGCACTTCCTTAAAAAGGCTCGCCAAAATAAGAGCATGCTAGCACAATGTGACAAATTTTCATTAATGGTTTTACAGATTATGTCTAAACTGAAATATCTCCCATAAAAAATTCCAACCAACAAACAATGATGAATTTTGTTCATCAAGCTGATTTGTTTACGGGATATTAAAGTTTATTTATCAAGAACCTTTCATAGATTTAATCACAAACTACAATAAAATATTAAAAACAACTAAAGGACTAAATAAAATATTAGGAAGAGGCGAGAACAAAGCTGTTGTAGCCAAATGATGCACACACTGATGTTTTATTATTACCTTTGGGCATTAAGGTGAAGTTTCACTCATCTCCGGTTAAATACGTTCAGACTAGATTAAATAGTTTGTATAATCCTAAAGTGCTGGATTACAGTTTAACAGAATCAGCAGCAGGGCAGCGTGAGGTTGCATGCACAGTTGCCTCATACAAAGACGGTTGTGGGTTTGAATCCCAGCTGCAGTCTTACTGCACAGAGTTAGCATGCTCTTGTGCTTGCGTGGGTTTTCTCCGGGTTTACCAGGTTCCTCCCACAGACCAAAACCCAGAGACTCTGAATAGTCCCTAGGTGTGTGTGACTCTGAGTGTCCCTGTCATGGACAGGAGGCCTGTCCAGGATGTCCCCCACCTGGGGGAGATGATTCATGGGTGGAAGAATCAGCAGCATTCCATTTAGAAGACGTTTTACTCAGAACAATCACAGTTCCCTGCACTTTAAAAGTAATTTGCCATGAAGTAAAATTCTAAAAAGTAAAATCCCTTTGACGGATCTGTTAAAACCCAACCTTGCAGGAGGAAAAATGCACAAATTCTCCTTTATGTCACTAATAAAAACACCTAATTTAGCTTTTTTAGTATTCCGCCCTCGCATCGCCCTCCCCAGATGGGACGCTTTAATAAAAACCTACAGAACCGAGACCTTGGCTGCAGAGGAGAAACACATTTCCTTGTTTGCAGCACCTGGAGAGCAATAAACAAAAACAGGAGCAGAATGCAAACGTGACTCCTAGCAGAGACAACGTGAGTCGGTCTCTTCAGCAGGTAACAGGATTATCAGAGCCGCGGCGCCGACACAAGGAACTATTTTAGCATCTCAGTGTGCAACTGGCCAATTATTCTTTCAGTCAACAACTGGTGATTCGCTCCGACGCAGTGTGATAATACCATCTCCTCTTCCAGACACCTGATCTGAAAACAGCAACACACACTTTCATGTTCTTCCTGTGAGGCCAAAGTTCGTCGTTTTTCCTGCAGCTCGTCTGAAAGTATAATTTAAACAAAAAAAAGTTTGGTGACCTATTTATTCTTCTGTGGATTCATTTCTTCTGCTCCGGAGGAATAAAGCTGTGTTTGCAGCTGTTTATGGGAAATCCTTTAACAACAGGGAGAAATGATAAAATGTCGCAGCATAAAAAACTAAAAAATAAAACAAATATAGAAAAAAGGTGGATTTGATCTCAGTGAAGTGCAGCGAAACCAAAGTGCATGAATTTACCTGTTCGTTCAAATTTCATAAAAGTTTGAACCGTCGTAACGTTTTCATCTCGATTGTTGCTTTAAATCTCGCTGTAGGCGTGTTCAGTCACAATAAAGGCTTTCAATATTTTATCTTAAAGGTGGCATCTGGAACACGAGCACCACAGCGACATCTAGTGTGTGGAGGTTGTAGCTGCAACAACAGAACAAGGTTTCCAGCCGTCGGGATGCCGGGTTAGCTGCCGATACGTGAAGTGAGCAGCCAGCACCGTGTCCAGCGACGACCTAAACTCACTCTGGTTTTAGATCTTTTCTGGTCGCTCCTCTTCTGAGAAGGATAACGACATCTTCTGGGCTCAGAAGCAGCTGCTTGACTTGCAGAATCCACCATTTTCCACACTGCCAGCCTCGCTGTGCCGAGCGGACTGTTTATCGTATTTGGAAACCCGCAACGGTGCCCTCTAGTGGCTGGTGGATGTAAACATAAACCCAGTGTCGTGCCCGTCAAAATAAATATTTGATTATTTTTTTATTAAAATATAGCTTTTAAAGGAAATGCTGTAGCTTCATTCTGCACACCTCTAAACACCCAGTGGAGGTGTAAAAAAACCCCCAGCTTTTATTAAATTGTTCCATATTCAACCTTTAACGTCAAAGTTGAATTGATGCTGAAGGAAAATCGGAAAATCTAAAGGCTGAAAATATGTTAAAAAAATTTACACATTCATTAATTTGTGAAAAAGTTAAAGTAATGGTCTGTATTTGTACAGCGTCTTCTTAGGGTTCTACAACCCCCCAAGGCTCTTCACAACACAACCAGTCATTCATTCATTCACACGCTGGTGATGATGAGCTACATCATAGCCACAGCTGCCCTGGGGCGCACTGACGGAAGCGAGGCAGCCGAACACAGGTACCACGGGTCCCTCCGACCAGCACCAGCAGGCAAGGTGGGTTAAGTGTCTTGCCCAAGGACACAACAGCAGCAGTCTCTGTTGGGAGCCGGGATCGAACCTGCAACCTTCCGATTACTGGACAACCCGCTCTACCTCCTGAGCTGCTGCTCTAAAAAGCTGATTAATCTATTAATATTCATTTAATATTATTAATAAAAAGAATTTAAGATTAAAACGTGGAAACTCAAACGTTTGCAAAGCAAAACATTTGACTGTGATTATGTTAAAAAAACAATGAAAACAAAACTTTTGTTTGAAGTAAAAGTGAATATCATCCATCCATATTTTTGGTATTAAAACCACCAAACCCTTTATTTTAGTCTCTTTATCCTATTAACTGAATAAAATCAACAGAAAACTACTGATAAAAACATAAATAACCTAATGTTACCTTTATATAAATACATTATTGTGTTATTCATTTACATTATAATTCCTCATTAAGAAGTTAATTTAATTCCTTTTTTCTTGGTGTGGGAGTTAAAGTGTTCAGCTTTATTTGAACTTCTTTAAAATATAATCATTTTGTTATTTTTTATTCAGACAAAAAACATTTAAATTCTCAGGTCTGAATGTTACTAAAAGATTAAAGTCAGATTATTTTATTCTCATATATTCTTACTGGATGTTTAGGAGTCTCCTCTCGCCAGTATAACCATAAACGTGAATATTTGCATTAATGCAGCTCTCAATAATAAATACGTTCGTTTTCAGACCTCTGGTGAGTGCACATGTCCGTTTTCTGGTTATTCAGACGGAACAATAGAAGTCCTGACTCCTGCGTTTTATTTTGAACATGACTGAAAACAATCAGGTGGCTTAATGCTTCTCTGGAGATTTAAAGGTTAAAGAACGTTTCTTTAAAGGTGTTTCAATCACAGAGTTTCATTTAAACCTTTAAGGGAAACGGTTTTATTTAAACCTGCAGTTTGTTTTTTCACAGTTAAGCTAAGAGCTAAAGGTTATGGAGGAAAATGTCCCTTCATCCTGTTTTCTTACACCTCCAGCAGCACGTCGGGTTTTATTTTTAGCTCGTTCTGCCGTAGCGACTGCCGAGGCTCCATTAGTCCTAAAACGTTGGATCAGGAGCAGGAAATACGGGAGATGGATGTGAGAATGGAGGAGGAGGAGGATGAAGAGGCATCTTGGGTTGTGATGGAAGAGTTGGGCATCTTCTTCTTGTCCCTGTCAGTCTCTCCTCCATAAAGATCTCCTAGTCTTCCCGTTTGAAACTCCTTGTTAAGTTTTCCTCCCATCGTCTGCAGAGGCAGGATCTGGATGCTGCTGTGATCCCAATTGAACTCATTTAAAGTGTGTTTGATACAAAGTTCTGCTACCGTTTTAATTTAAACTTGCAGAGTTTATGTTTGCAGTGTAACAATTACAACCCAGATTAAAACAAAATTCACAGTCGATTATTTTTGAAGAATTCTCAGGTGACCAGTTTTAAATATTGCTCCCTAGATCTTTTATTTTTATCAAATGCAAGTAGAGGAGGTGTTTATGATATCATTGTCCTCCTGCAGGTGTTCCTGATCTGAGCTTCAGGTGCAGCCAGGTGTGTTCCAGTCTCAGGTGGAGGACTGGCTCCTGATTGGTTCCTGCCTGACAGCTGATGTATGTGCTGCAGTGACCACCATGCTGGTTCACCTTCAACACGTCCTGGTGGAGGAATGGGACGTCCAGGTGAGCAGTTTGAGGAGGAGCCAGGTGTGGCTTCCACGTGCCACTGTTTCGCCTGACAGATTAAAAATGGCAGATTTGTGTTGATTTTTCCTGATTAACATAGGAACGCTCAACCATCTAATCCACCAGGAACCTCAGAAGAAGAGTGAACAGCTTCAGGAATCCTCACAGGGATCCAGGTATGTTTTTGAGGTTGTTAACCTCTCCAGTTCCTCACAGATTCACGATCCTTACAAGTTCTACCTGCTATAAAGGTGACTAATCAGGTTTTTCTACAATATAAGGACCAAGAAACATTTTTACAACCAAAAATAATCAGCACAACTCAAATGATCTACGATGATGTTGCTGCTGAAGCAATAAAATCTAATTTAAGAAATTCAATCCGTTCAGAACAGAGAGAAGAGCCTAAGGGAAGCAAAGAGATTCATGCTGAGACTAAAACATCAAGAAAATCAACTATCTACTGATTAATAAACAAAAATATATCGAAGGAATTTTTCTTGCATAAAGACCTGAAAATAATCTGTTAGCAGCATTAAACCCTTAAACTGTCCCTGCAGCTCATTGAAACATGCACCAAATAAAAAAACCATCATTTAATGCAAAGTTCAACATAATTACAACGTATCAAGATATTATTTTATATCATTAATTAAAACTTGTATTGTATTTCTTAGTGTGAGGGCGTTGTTGTGCATGGGTCGTGTGAACTTTAGTTCAAGTCAGAACCAGAAGGAAAAGTTTTATTTTTTTACCTTATTCTCGAGACGTCCGATCAGCTCGGCGAGGCGATTGATCTGAGCCTCCAGGCCTTCTTTCCTCACCTCCACGGCGCCTGCAGCCAACAGAAATACACTAAATCACCCTTAATTCAGGACAAAATACCTGTTAAAACAGTTTGTGATCAAATCTCATGGATTTATTCAGATACATGCAGATTGTCATTTGTTGCTTTAAATATTTATTCCTGCACTCCAGTGAATAACCGCTAATTCACCCCTGCTTTATTTATTTATTTATTCTTTTTTCTCTTCAGATGAATCTTTACGCAGCAGCTTGGAGCCACACGGTGGTGGAACGACTCCATCTACCTCCTCGTTCCTCGGAGTTTAAACAAGTCTGATGAAATAATAATTAGGAGTCTTTATTTGAAGGAAGCCGGCTCGTTCAGAGGCGTGAGAATCCAGCTGCCTTTGACCCAAACCACACACACGACCTGACTGAACCAAATATTAGCGTCTGTATGAGCAGACCAACACGTCTGTTGTTCTGCACAACGTTCATTGCCTCATGAATAAAGAAATTATAATGAAATAAAGACGTTTTAATCAGAACAAAGATTCTTTTATTGTGACAAAAATGATAAAGCATCATGTCAGGAAAATCTGAGACTATTCTGGAAACCAAAGTCCAACTGTTAGGAAAGAAGGTTGCATGTAACGATCTGGAGCTTGGGAATGTTGTTGTGGATACGTTAGAGGGAATTCTGAGGATCCCCTTAATCCAGTCAGCATGTGCTCAACAGAGGCTGAAGGTCTGGGAGAAGAGGAGTCCATGGATGCTGAGGGGCTTAGACACGCCCCCTCAGGTTTATCATGGATGATCATAAACAGGGGTGCCCAATCCTGGTCCTGGAGCACCGGTATCCAGCATGTTTTAGTTGTTTCTCTGCTCCAGCACACTTGATTCAGTGGTTGAGTCACCTGTTCAGCAGCTCATCAGGCTCTGCAGAAGCCTGTTAATTACCAGGTGTGTTGAAGCAGTTAAAACTTAAACATGCTGGAGACCGGCCTTCCAGGACCAGGATTGGGCACCCCTGATTAACCAGCTTCCTGAGGTTATCGGACTCAACGTTAGAGATAAGCGGAGGCTCTTCGTCATCCAGCGTAGAGCCGCTGCTCCCCCTCCTCATCATAAGGAGTCAGTTTAGGTGATCTGAGCATCTCCCTCCTGGTCTCCTCCATCTGGGCTGGGAGGAGGCCCCAGGGACACCTGTCCTCAGTAGGACGAGTGTCTCTCCTCGTTACTTTAGACGTTTGACAGGAAATGTTTGGATCACCTGAAGGACAGTGAATCACCCAGATCAGCTGAACAGAAATCAGCCGACGGGTCTGGACTAAAACCTGCAGAGCTAGTGTCCACACTCATTTCTTTAAGGATTTTTTTTGTTTGATTTCCAATTAGAGTTTTTATTTATTTCTCTTTTGTTTTAATAAAAGATTTTATTTCAGAGGACTTCCTGGTTAAAGATTTAAAAGTGTGTTCAGATAATTAAAGCGTGTTTTCTTATTGTTCCCTCTAATCCAGATCACCCATCATATTTTTACACTTATGTCTCCTCCCCGAGACCTTTATCTAACCCCCCCCCCCACACACACACACTCCCCCATCCTGAACCGCCGGCCTCGCTTCATCCCCTGATGGTCGCCGCACGGCAAATTGGAGCTCAGTCTGCCCACTCTTCATTAAAAACTTTAACAGCCAGTCAATTAGGAACTTCCTCCCCACACACACACACACACACACACACACACACACACACACACACACACACACACACACACACACACACACACACACACACACACACACACACACACACACACACACACACACACACACACACACACACACACACAGTAACCAGGGAGACAAATGCAGATGAAAGCAGGAGGTCATTTCCACGGACTTGTGGAAATAAGTGGTCCGGTCATTAAAGACGTGTGAGAGGAATCGCGCCGTGAGGAGCGCACGACTCTCTGCTGATTTTCTCCTCAATTAAACTCGATTCGAGTCACTCAGTGTTTAGCTTTTCATTCTGGTTCAGCTGCTTTTCACATTCATCTCACTAGAAGTTGACTCCTACATTGTGAGTTCAGGGTTTATTTGTAGAAGTTTTGTCACATTCATCCTCATGATGAACCCGACCGAGGTTTTGTTTTACAGAAAATTTACTTTTCATACTAAGTCACTCATTTTCTGACCCGTTTATTTGATAGTCGCCCGTCTCCAGCAGCCAGAGGTGAAAGGCGAGGACATCCTGGACGAGTCTCTAGTCCAGGGGTCCCCAATCCTGGTCCTGGAGGGCCGGTATCCAGCACGTTTTAATTATTTCTCTGCAACAACACTTGATTCAGTGGTTGAATCACCTGTGCAGCAGCTCATCAGACTCTGCAGAAGCCTGCTAATTACTTGCTGATTGAAATCAGGTGTGTTGAAGCAGAGTTAAAACTAAAACATGCTGGATACCGGCCCTCCAGGACCAGGATTGGGCACCCCTGCTATAGTCCAATGGACACAGCTATGCACACACACACTCACAACTAGGGACGTTTTAGGGTCACAGATGAACCTAGCATGTATGTTTTTAGTCTAACATGCTAACTACACGCAGAAAAGCACTAACCTTCTCACTGTGAGGCAACAGCACCATCATGGAGCTCTAAAAAACTATTGGTATTTTGTTGACTGTTTTTCAGCTTCTGGATAGTTTGAATTGACATAAAGATGAAGGTTTTAGACTGAAAAGTCACCAGAGGATGCCACAATCACAGAAAAATAAATAAAACGAGGACATAGTGCAGCGAATAAAGTTAAACGTTGGAAAAATAAAGTTAAACTTTTCCCAGAGGGCATTTTATTGATAAGAGGAGCCTTTTAGCTCCTTCTGTAGCAGCGTCCGGAGGAACTCGGAACTTCCTTTGATCCTTCACAATAAGAAGAATTGTATTATTTTGGTGAAACACCATTTCCTTAGCTTTGAAAATTTCAAATAGTTTTCTAACCTCTGTGCTGTTTATAAGATTGTGAATGGCTTGGCTCCACCCCCACTGCGCAAGTTCATCAACCTCCGCTCTGAGGAAACTATAAAACTCACAAGGACTTCATCTCCATCCAGCTGTTACATACCTTTCTGTCGCTCTGCATTTGGACAATCTGCTTTCTCTGTGAAGGCTGCTGCTCAGTGGAATGTTCTACCTGAGACCATTAAGACCTGTAGCTCGACTGGCAGTTTTAAGAATCAACTTAAAAATCAACTTACAAATTCCCAGAATTGTAAGCACTGAGGTCTTAAATATTTTATTATATGCTTGCATGTGTTTTTATTGTGTTGTGTGTGCCGTCTGGATTTTTTAACTATCAATATATTTGAAATGTCTTTATTGTGATGTATGAGACTGTAGATGTGAATTAGCTTTAAGCTAAATCTAGTACAATGCATCAAATGGTAACATTTATGCTTAATATTGTACATGGTCCTCAAATAAACTTGAAAAAAAAAAAAGGGTCTCAACATTCACACGTAGCTCAAAAGATCTGAAGCTTATTTGGAGTAATCACAAGCAGAACATTAAACACATCTGTAATTATTACAGTGTGATGGCGATGTGGAGGAGCGGCGGGTCTACTCCGAGCCCCTCCCGGATGACCGAGCTTCTCACCCCATCTCTAAGGGATGTCCATGAATGTTCAGTGACAGTGTGACGTAGATCTGTCAGGATTTTCTAATCCTAGAGTTTCACCTAGAGTCTATTTTCTATCAGAAGCTAATGCAGGAGATAGGTGGAGGAGACTATTTTCATGTTCAGCCTGCATGAAACACTCAGAGTGACCCGTTAGAATCAGAAATAATCATTAAAACATGTTGTTGTTTTTTTACTTTAAGTCAGCATCACTTTTTTGTGGGGAAACAAAGAAACAAATTCATGTCTGAAATCCATTTAACCATTTTCTGTCTTTAATAAATTTCACCATCAATCATTTTTCTTTTCTTTTTTTTAACAGACCCACAAACTTGAGTGTGAACGTCTGAAGTCAAATAAAAAAACACACATTCACAGTTAAACCCAGTGATGGATGAGTTTGCAGCAGACATTCACCGGAGCGCCGTCACGACAAAAATATCACCTTCTCCTTAAAATGGATGTTTTCAGCTTTTTGCATCTTTTTTACATAATTCACTCATTTCTTTGCTCCTGATTTTCCTCCACGTCTCCCACTCATTGTTTTGTGTCATCACTCAGTTTGGAACGCTCTCTGCTCAGCTCAAACACACACACACACACACACACACACACACACACACACACACACACACACACACGCACACACACACACGCACGCACGCACGCACACACACACACACAGATCTTTATATGCGCAACTACAGCCTAAAAGCTGTAAGAAAACCTTCAAGGCAGCCTTGTGTGTGCATAAAGCGATATAATTAACAAGGGAGAGAGGATTTGGGAGTTATTAATCAATCTGCCTTTCCCGACTAAAACAGAGCTGTAGGAAGGAAAGTTGGAGAAAATACTGAAAGATAAAGGAATGATCCGAGGCTCCTGCTGGAGGGAATGTCACCAGATACATCCTTCAGACGTCGGGTTTCTCTGGGAGTGGATCACTAACGGGACGCTGATAAGTAGAGTTTGGTAGTGAAGATAGACGGCCAAGACTGAAAACTGCATCCATTTTTCCAAATCAAGGCTCATGTTTTCTCTCACTGCAGCGATTTGCATGAAGTTCCTGCAAAAACGACATTTTCTGAGACGAAGGAATCGTTTCAGCATTGATAAAAGACTGATGGTTTTATCTACTTAGTCTTGTTAAAACACATTCCACAGCGCCCCCTTGTGAAAGCTGGTGAAAAAGGCCAAAACCCTTCGAACCTGCAGAAAAAACACTTTTTAGAGGAATTTGTTCTCCTCTTAAACCCGATTTTGACCAGACTCTCTCCTTCCGACCACCGTAAGGACGCGCCTGATATTAATATTACCTCTAGAAATAATTTTATCTGATGGTTTTTGCAGGTCGAGGTGTGTTACGAGAGCTCTGATCATAAATCTTGGCTTGGAACATGTTGGATTGTCTTGGTCCGATTTCTGAGGACAAACGAAAACGCTGCCTTTTGCATGTGACCTCTAGCCAATCAGAAAGTGAGGTGACGGAAGCGCGCAGGACGCTTCTCCTCCGCCATGTTTGTTTACTTTCAAGTCACGTTTTCATCTTGGAAGAATTCCCATTTGACCGCAGGATAATCAGATTTTAATATATTTTAGCTGTTTATACTTTTATTTACATCATATTACATTTTTATTGATTGTTTTAACTAATGGAGTTTTTGACGAATAACTTATAATTGTGCCCACATTCCTAAAGTTTACACAAATTTCTCACAAGGTCCTCGCATGCTGCAGAGTTGCATCAGTGGGTTTGTAGGGACCTCTGACGTTTACATACCTTTTATTGCTACAATAATTTGTTGGAATACTTACAAAAAATCATCAATGTGATTTTTTTGCAAAATGCAAACCATTTTCTACCATGAGGTTTAGACAGTCCCTCTGCTCAGAACAAAAGAAAAATATGCCTGACAAAAATGATCAGGAAATGATTAGGGATCATCATATAATTAAGAATTACTGTGAGACTAACTCACAGAACACCAAACATGAAAACATCTGAACATATTCCAGAGTTCTTAGGAGGTTATTGTTGTGTTCATGCTGCTCTGATGAGTTGGTTCTGATTAAACGTTTAGGAAGAGCTGGAGCTGCAGGGAGATGCAGCTTTATCTCAGATGTTTGCTTGAATAGTTTAATAAACCACTGATAAGGTCAAAATGTTACAACTCTGCTTTAGTGCTGCAGAAATGTTACAACATTATGAAATGATCTCATCACGTGTTTGTACTCCAGCTTCCTTAAATCTTCCGCTGCCCAGATCAATATATTAGGATGACTTTGACATGAGTGAGGCTGCAGCATGCTGGTGGCCATTTCTCACCAGAAAAAAGTATTTATGTTGTTAATATTAGGTTTTAACCTTTCATTTATACAGCTACTGGTTTTAACGGAGTTAAATACTGGCGGTGGTTATGTTCAACTCCGAACTTGACTTGAAAAAAAACACGACGAGCATCGGGGGAAAATCTCTAAAGGCTGAAAGGAGGTAAATCTGCTACAGTCCTCGACAGAAAACCGTGTTATTTAGTGGTGATTTTGTTTGATTTGACTAACTTTAAACTCAAAGCCGCTGCTCGTGAGCGCCGTGCAGGTGCGGCGCTGCCAAAGCGTCTGTTTCCGCGACTGTGATTGGTCAAATGACGACACGCTAAAACAAAGATCGTTTGTGAACAAGATGAATCCCCTATTTCCCTTATTGACTGCTGAAACCAGAACGGCTTATTTGGCTTAAAAACGGCGATTTTGCCAAAAAGCGAAAAGTTTAGGTATGAGATTGATAAATGAACCACTCACCCGTAAGTCCCTGCCCAACACAGCGTCCTCGTTTACCCATTGTAATCACGAGGTAGCAGCGCGAGTTAACGGATCCTAGCAGACAATTACCGGAACGCGTCCCTTCAAAATAAGACAGTTCCCGGATCTTGTTCTGGCAAGATCCGGCTCAAATTAAGCCCTGCTTCTGGGGAAACCAACCAATCAGCATGTCCTGGTCGAGTGGGAGGGGTCAACAGCTCTTTTCACTGAAGACCTGAGTAAGGGGGTTTAGAATGGCCTGTATCAGGGCTACAGGGACAGATGAAAGCCAAAAAAAAATGTTTTCTTATGCTTTTTGGAGGCTCAAAGCTCTGTTTTAGATTGATTAATTGCATTGTAGGACACCTTTAAAATACACCAGCAAAATTTTCATCTGTAAAAAATACAACAGCAGAATTTCAGCTGCAAAAATTCAACAACTGAGGTGACCTCCTGGTAACCCAGGCCAAAGCAATCGTCGCTCGATCGAGTAGATGCCTCACTGGTGTCACATGATCAGAGAAGCGTAACTTCATTGGATAAAAGCCACTCGACTCCATTGAATGACCTCATTTGCTGTTGAATTTCTGCTGATGAAATTTTTACGTTGAAAATCTGCAGTTGAATTTTTGCGGATGAAATTTTTGCTGGAGTATTTTAAGTTAAAAAAATTCAAATACATAATTTCACACAAAAATTCTATGTCATAAAAAAGTCTCATTCTGGTAAGACTGTATTTCTTCCACAGAGTTCTGTTGTTAAACGGCACTTTGACTTAAAAAGCACAAAATTAAAGAAGTTGGATTGCTTGCAGCTCTATTTATGACTCAAGAAGTTTTTATTTTTCTCAAATATTTATGTTTAGAATTTCTTAATCACCGTGAATTATTAGAACCCCGGTAGGTAGCTCTCACAAGTAGCTATAATCGCTAACCTCAAGTTCCTTTAGGATCAAATCCACCTCTGAATCTGCCAGTTTGACCAGCATCAGTCACACATAAAACCTTCCCAGTTTCTAATGATCAGACCAGCAAGTCCACTCAAACACCTCTGAGTGTTTTAGTTTCAGGCGTCTTGGAACAGAGCTGAAAAAACGAGCAAAGCCTCCAGTATTAACAACAATTACCCGTGAGTGGTGCACGGCCAGAGTGTGGATAAAAATGCACAAACAGCTCGTTCTCATTAAGGATGTTTGTTGAGTCGAGTTTATCAGCGCTGAGCAGCGCTTGTTACCAGACAGGAAAACAGGCTTTTGATGTAAACGCAGCCTTTTTACAACCAGCACCAGAGTCTTTTTAAATAGTTTTTGAAACTGACGATAGCGGAGACGTAAATACAGGACGAGGTTTAAACAGAGCTTTGAACTTCCTCTTTCAATTAAAACAGCAGAAAAACTAAATAGGTAAGAAATAAAAACACATTTTGCTCAAAGTCTCTTCATTAACTAAGATTATCCAGAATGTTAGAGAAGAAACGTCTTCATCAGTTCCCATATGTCCCAAAATCTCTACACCCATATATTTATTTTATTTCTAAACCTCCAGATTCAGATTATATTATTAATATGGAAGGCTCCTCTGGAAAGGTGTTTCTAGCTGTGGTGCATGGACGAGGAAGAAAAAACGGAATGAAAAAGAACTATAACTGTATAAAATCTATTTAAAATATGAAAAAAAAAATATGGTAATATATCAGTTTTTACACCAGAGTCAACATTTTTATTCATAGATCCATAAATGCTCATACGTTTCTCTAAATCTCATATATCACTGAATCATTTATCTCCACATCTACATATCCCAATATGCAGATATTTACATCCCTTTACTATAAATATCTACACACATCCTTCTATATATTTATATGATTTCACACACAAATCCAGATAAAAATTTTGTTGCACATAATGTTTTCAATTAAATCTATTCATTAATTGATCAAGTTGTTTTTCCACGTCTGACCCAAATCAAAAACATTAACTTCCATCAGTATAAAGTACAAAATGTCAAGACTCATTTATAATAAATACAATGAATAAATATAATAAGTCCAATAAATACATTTATTTTCTGAATTTAGGCCTATTTTTGAGCTAAATACGCTGCAAAGGAACCAAAAGTAGCTCAACACGTCCAAATTCTCACACTTTACTGTAAGACTTTATCGTTCATCCCAGAAAATATCCGCTTAGAGGATCAGAATCTGGAGACAGAAGAAGTGAAACAGAAGAAAAGTTTCCTGCCAGAAGCTGGAGTCCTTTCTGTTAACATCATTTTATTATAAGCTAAAAATCCTTTAAATCTGACTTTATTTCTAGTAAAGAGTTGGATTTGATTTCTGCAAACACAAGGAATGATTTTTTTAAAGAATCTTTCAAACCAAAAGAAACAAAAGAATCGAGCTGCAAATGCAGAAAAAACGCAGCACTTTCCAACTGGCCAGATTCAAGTATGTTCTCAGAGGAAACAGAAACACGTTGGTGCGTTTGGCCTGAAAGTCACAGAAAACATCCGTGATGGAGAATCTGAATCCTTCCCATAAAAAACTCGTCTCAACATCCAGCCACGGGGGGAACCGACTCCAGGAGGAAGATGTTTGTTCACACCCAGGACAAGGCTTCACGGAGCAAAGAGCTTAACACAAGAGACAAAGAACCTCCGTCCCCCTAGTGGCCGGTTCCAGTACAAGTTTTAGGTCCCGCCCCCTTCTTATTAACAAAAGGGAAATTCTCCTCACTAAAAAGTTAAAATCCTCCCTAGATGTTGAGTCCTTATTCATTCTGCTCTAGCCTTGTTGCTGCAGGTTTAAATATTAATATTTAAATGTTTTTGTTGTAATTAGTTAGCTGCTTTGGATAAAAGCACTTGCTGAAAACATAAATGTAAAAGTAAACATGATTGTGTGCATAAAGCAGGCAGAACAGTGTAAGTTCATTTTTCATAAACAAAACAAGGCAGCAATATCATTAATATATGTGATCTCTTATTTATGATTTTTCCCTGTTTTTATTTATTTTTTTCGCGTTAAACTCTTTGCACTAAAATCAACAGACAAACAAAAACAGTTCCCAAAACAATTCATACATGTGAATTTTTGTGTGTATTTATATCATTAACACCCCTGGGCTTTTTACACAAGTCTTAAAGGAGTCATCACCTGAAATTTTCACTTTTCCACTTAAAAACATGTCTATAATGGCTTCCTAATGATTTTTCACTGGCTGAGAAGCCGATATTTAAAGCAGCATTCCGCAAGATTGCAGTTATATGGTCTCTGTCGCCCTCTAGAGGCTTGCTGCGTAACGTCACTGTCGTAACATTAAATCTCTCTCTGGGGCATAAGAGGCATGTTTACATTCCTAATGTCAGGCAAAACAATGAAAACAAACTTTTCCACCTCCACACATTGAATAAATAGTTTTATCAGGACTGTATAACAACTTTATGCCCGACCAAACACAATAACCCTGGTGAAATAATTTATTACTTACCTAGCCATTAGCAGCACGGCTAGGTCAGAGTCCGTAGTTCATGCTGTTCTTTCTAAAAGAGCTCTCCAGCGAGGAAAAGACGGCCCAATAATAACTCTGGTCTTTGCTCTTGTTCTATCACGTTCTCCTTTTCTTTTCCTAGATTCCTCTGATATGAGTTTTCTAGCTTTCTTTGGTGAATCTGCCGCTGCTACAGCGAGTCTACGTTATACAATTATGGCAAGCCAAAGGGATTAAAAAAATGCTCGTTCTAAACTCGCATTATGGCGGACATAACGCACGTTCTGGTGGACATAACGCGCGTTTGAACGCGCGCTTTTTTTATCCCTTTGGCTTGCCATATTCTTCCGTAAAACGACACCCAGTCAGTACTTCCGTCGCTACCCGAAGCACAAAAACTGTATAGACGTGGGACCCCCCAACACTATCACAGGTATGAAAATGAACATAATAGATAATACTATGACGCAAAAACTTTACAAAAAAGCATAGTTTTAAGGTGTAAAACTTGCGGAATGTTGCTTTAACATTGACGCGTTTGTTTAATCCTGCCTTCTTCAACCAGCTCACATGCACCCCACGAGCACGCGCACTCCAAAACGAGAACTTGAGTTCTGGCCCTATATGCCGACACAAAGGCTGAAAATAAACAAATATGAACCAGCAGCGAACAAACCAGCACAACAAAGCTCGTTTCATAACGTGAAACGCATAAATGATGTCTTACCGTTGACGACTCATGTTATAATCCGTGTTATGGGAGACAAAACTCCGATCGGTTTGTGTATTCCATCTTCACAACAGCATAAGAGCCGATGCCTGGCTGTTAGCTTGCTTTGTCCCAACTCAAAAACAAGCGAGGGCGCCATTACGCATGAGGCGAGGCTTGGGCTCGTACATACACGGTTAGATCCCGTAGGTCACTGCCAGGTCAGGTTCAGTTATAATTGTCACTACCCGATCCGTACCGGAAACCCGATCCGTACCACGCATGCGCGAATGTTACGTCACTTCCTCTCTTTGCCAACATTGCGACCGCTCTGCCTTCTTTTCGACTGAGGGACGTTTAAACAATGGAAACCTCCGTATACAAATAAATTCATGCTAGATCTGGATTTAACAAATGGCTAACCTATGAATACCTTTAGAAAATATTTTCAAACATTCATTTTGCAACATTAGCTACGTTTACATGGACACAAGTAATCGGATTGAACGCCCTATCGGATCAAAAATGCGTCATGTAAACATGTCAATCGAAATATTCTGATCCGATTCGGCCTGATCCGAATGAAATTTCATTCCGATTGAGAGAGGTGGTTTTGTCCGATCGTCAATCCGATTGGCGTCCATGTACACAGCCATTCGGATCGTTGGGGTAAAATAATGTCCTCTGCGCATGCTCAGGACAGATCGAAAACATGGCGGGCGGTGAACAGAAGTGGTCTGTTGCCGACGCTATTTTTTACTGGAAATACTACGGGAGCTCAATATTGCTGAACGTCTCGATGGCCGAACGGTTAAAAATGCCGAGTTATAGACTCAAGTGCAACTAAAGTGCATCTAAAGATGCAGGAAGCGGGAATTCACTGAAGCTAGAGAATAAGCAAATAAAATGCAAGGGGAAAGACGTGCGGACAAGATGGCGTTTGTTTACAATTTCTCTTCCGGGAAAGACAAGTCTGCGCATGCGCAAGCTATGGTGCGGGCATCGCGGCGTGATCGGATCATTCCAGTTAGTGTCCATGTAAACAGAGGTTTGGGAATTCTGATCAACCAACATTTTAATCGGATTGGGGAAATTTGGCGCATGTAAACGTAGCTAGTGTGAAAATAAACACTATGTCAGCAAGGGGCAGTATCCGCGTACACTTCGGAGTAAACTGCCATTAAACAAAACAGAAGAAGAAGAGAACATCTGCACATGCGCAGTACGGATCGGGTAGACCCGATCTGTACGGTCCGACGTTGTCTTTTTTTTTCTCCGTTTTTATCTACATTATATTGAAATGTTTCAATATTGCAAACATTTTAAGAGATACTTATTATTTTTAACATCTTAACAGATACTCTGACCCGTAACTATCGTAAAATGCGTCGACCGGAGATAGACGCCTTTCGCGCATGCGTGGTACTGATCGGGTTTCCGGTATGGATCGGGTAGTGACAATAACTTTTGTTGTTTTGGAGCGAGACGCTGAAGCTGCGTCCCGCTTCCTGCTTCCTTCCACCAATGAACGCGCTCCTCAGTCCCGCGCGCGTCCGAGACTCTCGTGTGATCTCGCAAGAAAATATGCCCTTCACAATAAAGGATTAAAAAATCACATTTTTTATTTATTTTTCCAATTCAATTTATTTTAATGGTCTAAAAGACTATAATAGGACGTAGATATCCACGGTATTATAGGTGATGACACCTTTAAATTATTTTGTATATTTTCTTATGTTGTAAACCTGCTATTTGTTCAATAAAGTTATTTAAAACAGCGCCCCATTTCATAAGAATCACCCAAAACTTGTTTTTTCCTGTGAATAAATGACCTTGACTATACAGCCAGTTTTCTTTAGTTATGATTATTTATTGGACCAAACGGATACAAAGGTAATGATGTATTTCTTTGTAAAACTCTTCCATGGGACTAAAGCCTACAAAAACTACAACCCTGAGCTAATCTGGCTAACCAAGTCCATTATGTGCTAACCTAAGTTTCATAATTTGTCCAGACCAACCAAAATGTTCCACCTGAACACCTGAACATCATCGGCAAGCGCTGCCCCGAGCAGATGTGGTACCTACACCTGGCTTCAAGCCTAAAGAGACCAGATACAGACATGGACAAAACTGTTGGTTCCCTTCGGTCACTGAAAGAAAAACCCACAATGGTCACAGAAATAACTTGAATCACTTGAAAATTAATAATAAATAAAAAATTCTGTAAGATTTAACCAATGAAAGTCAGACATTACTTTTCAACCAAATTATTTAAAAATAAACTCATGGAACAGGCCTGGACAAACATGATGGTACTCCTAACTTAATATTTTGTTGCACAACCTTTGGAGGCAATCGCTGCAATCTAACGATTCCTGTAACTGTCAATAGACTTCAGCACCTCTCAGCAGGTATTTTGGCCCACTCCTCATGAGCACACTGCTCCAATTGTCTCAGGTCGGAAGGGCGACTTTTCCAGACGGCATGTTTCAGCTCCTTCCAAAGATGCATTGAACAAAGGGTACCAACAATTTTGTCCACGTCTGTACATCCTGTAGAACTCGTCCATCACAGCTTGTATTTACCACAGCGTTCATCCTTCACCATTCTGACCCTGCAGCTTCGCTGACCCTGGAACAACAACATCCTTCACCTTGTCAATAACATTTAGTAAAAGACTGAGTATCGTTCAGGCTTTCCTCCCACCTGAGCGGCTGGATGGCGTCCTGTCAGGCTCGCTTAACGCTAAAGTGTTGTCATATCTCAACAACCTTTGAAGTGTCATTTCCCCAGACAGCAATTTGCTCGATGGGGTGCAAAGTGTCAAGGTGAGCAAGAGGCGTCAACAGAAAAGCGGTGAAGGACGGGAGCAAAAAAACAAAGATTTACCATAATCTCAACCGTTGGATTTTTAGAGCTTAAAAGCTCAAAATTCTATGAGCCATTATTTATTTTTTCCATCTTCACCAGGGAAATTACTCCAATAATTGTAATGTTTCAGTTGCTGTTTCATATTTGAAATACACAACTGTGCATATTGACAACAATGAACTTGGACTGACGTTAAAAACTGAATTATTTGTTGGCTAATTTTAATACAATTAGAATTTTCTAAGATGTTTTATTGGAATAATTATTAAAATGACATAAAATTGGCACTCAGCCTCTGCAAGTACTAATCCTGATGAATAAAGGTTTTATGAACATGGAAATGAGCTACTTAAGTGTGATAATTATGGCATCATAGTGATAAAATTGAATATTCAGAGCCTCTGTGTTTCACATTCTGTCTTTTCTATTTTCTACTCCTCATAATCGACCATAATTACTGTTAATTTGTGAGATTTTATTTTTAAAGCTGGTGAAAAGCTTGGAGGAAAAAAAACTTGCATGAGAAGTGAAACCTCCTTGGTTGTGTTTGTTTGGACCCATCAGGTTTAGTCACACACGGTTCTGGTACGTTCTGACCCAAGATGAACAAACTTTACCTCCGTTCTTGTTCTGAAGGATGAGGCTTAAAGCGAATATCTACAAAGAGCTGAAAAACTTCATTTATTTCAAAGCTCCGGTAACAAAAGAGAAATAAAAATATCTTCACCTCGTTCTAGTTGCTTCAAAACCACACAGGAAATATAATCTCTGACGCCTGTTGTGGTTCGGCCCACGGGGTCTCGGCCCGTCTGAACGGGTCCAGGATAAAGTCCTGAAGTCAGACGTCCAGGAGACGCCGTCGCCCCGCCGGGATTTTAAACATTCTTATACGTTCTTGGGGAGTAAACTCAACTACTTACCAAGGAAAACTCATTTCTACTGCTGAATTTCATCATCCCGTCTCCATGGTTACCTGCAGTTTATCAGTAATTATCAGCAAATATGGTATATATGAAGACTAAAATCTCCTGTTTTGATTTATAATCTTTTTATAAAGATTTTATTGATCTAATTTGGTATTTTGATGATTTTTTCCTGTATTAGTCTTGATAAATGTAAATGCTTATTGTACATAACTTAAAAAAAACTCCCAAAAACATACAGGGGCCCCGCAGGTCTGATAATCTCTCAGTAAGTTGGATTTTGCAGCCGACTGCTGACAGAGAAAGGACCAAACACAGATTTTGTGTACTCCGACACCTTAATTTAACCCCCCAGGTTTTCCACTCTTCCTCCTTTTTCAATCATCCCCTCGTCACCCTCTCACCTCCTGAAGAATTTACCTACACAGCCTTTTCCACCGGAGCCAAACTCCTGCGAGGGCGTGCAGGCGGCTGATTGAGGAGTTTTAAAATGAGCCGGTAAATGATGTATGGATGAGAGTGGTGAATAAAAACTGCTGAGCTGCACTCAAGAGTTTGATTTGTGCTCATCTAGACCGATGAAATCTCACACGAGCACATGACAGCGGGCATCCGAGCGGAACATGAGCGTGTTGGCGGGCGTCACCTGAAGCTGTGTTGATGGTCCTGACGGCCTCCCTGGCGCTCACTCTGTTGTTGGGGGGATAATCGGGAACGGCGTTCTGGTGGCGCTTCTCTGACGCGCGTGGACTGACTTTAGCAGGTTGATGACTAAAATATGGAGAAAGAAAGTCAAAAAACTTGAGATTAAAGGAAGAAACAAGATTTTGATCTTGAGCAGAAGAGGGGCGTGTGAGAGGAAATGTCATAAAGGAGATAAAATTGGTTTCTGTGTGCAGAAAAAAGAGTGACAGCTGTTTTAACCAGAGAGGAAACGAGCCTGAAACACAGCCTGGTTTCATTACAGCCGCTGACAATCTCAGTTTTACACATTATGCCATGACAGTCACACACACACACACACGCACACACACACACATCCCAGATGTCACACGTAACAGCTAGCGATAGCCTCACCCCGACTGGCCGTGTTGCTCGTCGATGGCGTCCACGGCACTTTCCACTGAGCTCAACAGGGACTGGATCTGATTAGCAGATTCCTTCAGGAGAAAACGTGTCACAAACTGCTCCACGTTGGTTCCTCTTTCATAAACCTGGGAATAAAACAAAGAAAATGATTATACTTTTCAAAATAAGAGAAAGGAACCCAGTCAAGGCATTTTCAAAGCAACAGAGCGTTTAATTTAATCAAAGGGCTTTACTGTAACCTCCGTGTTTGAAGCATTTGTGCTGGGAAACATTCACTTTGCATTCATTTACATTTTGATGGACGACTTCTTCAAGAATTTCCGCTTGTTGAGCCTTAAAAAAACCTTTTAGTGTTGTGGAGACGCACTTCAGTCAGCAGAAAAGCAACTGTATATTCTTTCAGTTTATATTAAGGATTAACACGAGACAAGGCCGATACGTTAGCAACCTCCTCTAATTCAGCACAACAGCTTTGTGGGAAAAAAGCCAAGAATCGATGCAGTCGTCTGCTGTCAGCATCATTCACGGCCCTAATAAGATAACAAGAGCGGCTCACATGAACAGAAACGAGCGCCGTACATCAGCGTTTTATAGAGACGGCTAAAACCGCCACTTGTGCTTCGGAGGGACCTTAAAACAACTATTTAGATGGGTTAGAGACGAGCGAGGGTGTTCAAATGTTCAAAACAGACATCAAAGAAGCCCGAGCATCAACTCTGATGACCTTCTCTCTGCAACATCTTAATTATTTACGAATATAACTGCTTACTAAAATAAAATCCCTCCTCTGCTCAGGCAGCATCCAATCAGAACGGGGCACAGCAGGCCTCATCACATCCGGAAACTTTTACCAGGCGTGTGCATTAGACGGTGGTGATGCTGGGTGGTGTCCTTTCAAAACTGCATTAGCAAAATTAGAAAAAAGAAAGAACCTGCCAGCTAGAAATGAAGATGCACACTGGGTTAATCAGGCTAAGTAGAGTCAAAGCTTTCTTAGAAAAACTGATTTAGAACAATCTGAAAATGTGTTTTAGGAGTAATCTATCTTCACTGAACCCACCGTGGCGTAGAAACCATCAGTCAGCGTTAGATTTTATTATTCTAGTGATTCTTCAACGCAGAATTCTTCTCACCTCCTGGATTTTAAATATCCAACAGCTCTTTAATGATTACTAAGAAGTCCATCCCAGTTTATGTCCAGCTCATTTTCACTTCAGAAGCTCTAGGTTGATCATGAAAAAGCTAGAAGGGCTTTCATTCTGGATAAAGTTTTTAATGTAGGGCTGCATGATGAGACTAAATTACACATTTCATCATCTAGAGGCATGAATTTGTTTCCTGGCTAGCAGAGTGTCCTCTGCTTCAGTGGGGTTAGGAGTAGATCCTGGTTTGGTTTAAAATAGCCCAACAACTATATCCTGGGTTAGAAATGGCAAGTCCTGGCAGATCATCCTGGGACGCAGCCTACAAATCTAGACAGAACGTAGCAGAAGCAAAATTATTTTGCTCTGCATGTCGGTCTAGCCACGCTCCATATGAACCTCTGTGTCTTGCCAATCACAGCGCTCTATTGGTTTACTGGGCAGGATGTTACTGCGACTGAGTGAGACAGAGCAGTTTTATGCTCCTCCGTCCTACTGGTTGAAAGTGGAACGTAAACAACCCTGCAGCAGCCTGCTGTAGCTAGCGCTAACAACGAGCTAACCCTAACATGAGCCAACTAATACTAAAATAAACCACAAAATAAAGACATCCACACTGTTGGACAAATATTATTACTTACAAGTCCAGCAGCAACAAAGCCAGGTCACCATCAGTCCGTGAT
The DNA here is from genome assembly GCA_006937985.1 of Aphyosemion australe. Taxonomy (NCBI): domain Eukaryota; kingdom Metazoa; phylum Chordata; class Actinopteri; order Cyprinodontiformes; family Nothobranchiidae; genus Aphyosemion; species Aphyosemion australe. Next base: position 762,154 of record SSNS01000289.1, on the reverse strand, counting down.
TTTGTAGCCTCCTTTAGCTCCCTCAATCTAGCGTAGGCCGCGCCGATGTTCACTCTGGTTTTAGCTCTGTGATTCAAAAGCAAACTTCTTTTTTCTTCTTCTTGTGCTTTATATTGACACTCGGCAAACTGACAAAGCTAACTGCCCAGAAAATAGCTAACAGCCATAATGCAGGTAAAGAGCTCCCAATAGAACACCTACCCGCTCCACAAAACTATCTATGCAGTTTTTGGTCAGCAGAGGGCTGCAGAGTGGTGTCAGATTTCAAACTGATCAAGTTTCTAACTCAACAATCACTGAGATCAACGTTAAAGCTCTAGCTTAAAGTTTGAAAAACTATTTAGTGTTAATTTAAGAAGGACGTTGGCTTCTTGCTGATTGTGTTCACTGATGAGTGGACAGACAGTAAAGCTCTCATACACTCACTATTTCAATAAACCTGCTGTGGTCTCCAGTGTGAATGAATGCCTTGTGAATCATTTTCAGTGGGGAAAAAAGCTCTGGTGCTCCTGTTTCAGGGGTAGTAGTTAGTTGGAGGAATGGGGGAGAGGCAGGATTTGGAGTCTTAATATTCATGATCACCGTCTCGCCTCTGATTGGCTAACAGCAACGCAACTCCTCCACTGCCTCCATTCGCTCTTTTTTCCCAGGTAAAGAATTCAACATTGATGTTTTATCTCCACAAATAACAAAAACCTGAAGGAGTTCTGCCATGTTGTCGAGTTGCTAATGCTAACGGTTAGCTTCTACTAGCGAGTCACTACGAATGACCGATCATAAAAAACAACCATCATTTCTTTCTCAGAGTACAACACCTTTAAGAACGACACTAACACATGCTATGCTCTGCAAACTTCAAATATAACATTTAACAGACTACACAGGTTTATTTCCACTAGTGGAATTAGCTTATTTAGTTAGCAAACTAGTAGCTGCACTTTTACCAGCTTTTACCATCTGAAAAGAGCTGCACATCCTTAATCACTGAGCTCCTTTTCTGTCAGGAGCTGAAGAGTTGTTACAGATTGTAGCTTTCTGTTTTTAGCATGTCGTGACATCAGTGAAGTGCAACCTTCCCAAACCTACTCCAGTAGTTTGAGGTTTAAACCCAACCCTAACCAAACCCAGTAGCTAGGTGAGTAAATTAAAGGTGGATTAGGTCATTTAGAACAAGAGCTGAGCAGAATTGTCTCAACCTTGAAGCTTGTTCATAAACATCATCACAGCTGTTGTAAAAGGACACCATAATACCAATGGGAACTCGTTAGCACCGAGATGCTGAGCTTTGACAAAACAGCAGAATCTGATGCCCTGGGAACAAGCACGGGTTGCATTGATCGTCTTCGCACACAGATCTGATCACTATGAGGAAACTCTCATTAAGATCTTATTTAGGAAACAAATGTCAGTCTCAACACACCAAAATACCAAACCATAATTGACTACAACTCACTCCAGAGAGCGGAGTCAGTCGGTCATGTCAGCCGTTCTGTCAGAAGTCACAGTGCAGTGATTCAGGGAGGAAATTAAGGTTCCTGTGCAGTCAGCCGTTCTCCACCGCGCTCTAATCAAAGACAAACTCCCCCCCCGAGACGCCAAATCACACAGGCCATACTGACTTCCATTATCACAGTCAATGGCTTTTACACACAGACTCCTCTGCATCACCTAGAGTGGGAAAGATTTCAACAACGCCCAGAAAAACACACAGAACAGACAAATATCTGGTACACAGCAAATTTAAGCCAATACAATTACCCCAGTATTACCCAAGAGGCACCAAAAATATACGAGGACCATCCTGAGATTCAATTACTGAAGTGGTATACATCAGAAATAAAGCGTTTCCATTATGAGGACACAACAGCAGCAGCAACAGCGTGTGTTTCCAGACCATTTACTGAAGCATCAGTGATGAGGTAATACAGATATCTTGGTTTGGTTCCATTAAACATCTCATTTGTGCAGATTTTCCCTGAACGGCAAAAGCCCGGTCAACAATGGTCCAATGAAATGAGAAGAATAATTAAAGCTTATGTCTGAACAATGGAGGACAAAGTGTTCTGAGCTCAGCTGGATTAACCGCTGGGAGGGAAATTACCTGCCCTCCTAAACTCCCAACATCCGTCTGTGCCATTTCACCGACCTCCGCCTCGAGCTTACAGGGAGGTTTGGGTTATTATGAAGTGGCGTTTCCATCAGGTGTTTATCTACAGTGGAGCTGCAAAAACAGGTAAGACTGTTCTAACCTCTATAGAGCTGAGCAAGAGTTCTTTTAGAAACCAGAAATTAGCCTCTAATTTGTTTGTTTGTCCATTAATGGAGACTCCGCCCACTGAGAGTGATGTCAGGGTCCTAAATATAAAAAAAACCTTATAAAGTCACTTTAAATTGACCAAACTATCCCTTTAAGCCAGAATCTCACTGAGCTGGGACTGTTGGTAACGATGACATTTATAAAAGCTTTTATGTTGCCATGTGAGACAAATGACTTCTGATGATGTCACATTTTTAGCGTCTGAATTTATTTGCACTTTGGTCGCCAGCGTCCCTCTAGGTGTCTAACCCCTACGTCACACTGGAAGCATCAGCGTCGTGGAACGGCAGCGGAACGATTTACTTGCGAGTTTCGCTGCGTGCCAGTACACACCGGGAGAATCTCAGCTTCTCCGCCGTGCTCCTCGCTGGAGATCCCTCAAGATCCCTTGAGACTTCAAAGATCACGGTTCGTTTATGCCATCCGCCATTAAACCAAAAAGAAGGAACTCACGTTTGACATCGCTGTTTGATGTCATCTATAATGTTGTTCCTCTCCACTGCCAGGATTAAAGCCATGAAAAACACACTGCTGCACTTTTTGAATGATACAGGGAGTAATTAAGCCGTAAGGTCACACGTCTAGACATAATCTACATAGATATGAAATTGCATCGCTGCAATAGACTTTTATTTTGAAAATTGCTGGACGTTTTACACTGAAACCATGCGTGATTTCCTGTCTAGGCCTTTGTTAACTGCAGAAATTGACGAATCCCAGAAGCGGCTCGTGGCAAAAATAAAACCCGACTCTATATTTAGCAGTGCGGCGTGGCGTGCCGCTTCTGGGATGCGCCTGAAAATTGCTGCGTTGTGGCTGACTTGAATCACCCTCAATGTTCTGCTGCCGTTCCGTGCCGCTGATGTTTCCAGTGTGAGGTAGGGGTTACACTTCTCCATCCATCTATTTTCGTCCGCTTATCCGGAGTCGGGTCGTGGAGGCAGCAGCCTAAGCAGAGAGGCCCAGACTTCCCTCTCTCCAGCCACTTGGGCCAGCTCCTCTGGGGGAATCCCAAGGCGTTCCCTGGCCAGACGAGAAACAGTTCCTCCAGCGTGTCCTGGGTCTTCCTTTAGGTCTCCTCCTGGTTGGACGTGCCCAGAAAACCTCACCAGGGAGGCGTCCAGGAGGCATCCTAACCAGATGCCGGAGCCACCTCAACTGGCTCCTCTCGATGTGGAGGAGCAGCGGGTCTACTCTGAGCCCCTCCCGGATGACCGAGCTTCTCACCCTATCTCTAAGGGAGAGTCCAGCCACCCTGCAGAGAAAACTCATTTCTGCCGCTTGTATCCGTGATCTCGTTCTTTCGGTCACTACCCAAAGCTCGTGACCATAGGTGAGGGTAGGAATGTAGATCTACTGCTAAATCGAGAGCTTTGCCTTCCGGCTCAGCTCTTACACTTCTGACTTTCTAAATCATGGAAAATAATTGGAGAAGGATTCAAGGCACGTTCCCGACACACATGACTATTTTGAGAGAGTTTGTGAATTTATCAAGCATGTCAGAGATCAGGAAACACTAAAGTGAGTCCCTGCAACAAACTCCCTTCTCAGTGCAGTTCGTCACCAAGCCCGGCGAGGGACCAAATTTAGATGAAAATACATTTCAGAGCCAAGCAATAATAAAAAATGATCTTAAAACTAACAAAGGTAAGGTAATTAATATGAGTAAGGCTTTTATTATGTTGATTCATGCTTTCTAATGGTTAGCAGCACTTCCCACTCAACTCAAATTAAGGCTGCAGTTTTCGAGCTTCCAGGAAAACCTCTGAGCACAGTTGGTGATCCATCTTAAACATCCAGTTCGTAAAATCTCAGGAACACCAATTAAACATATTAAATATGTACATTCTGCATGCTTCACTGTTCCTTCTTCCCTTTGTGTTCCGTTTGCGTCTTTCATTCGGTCTCTCTCTGCAAAGCGTGTCCCCGGGGCCTCGCTAGAAAAACCCGGTAAAGAAAAGCTGTAATCTATAATTCAAACAGACCACTGAACCGAAAGAGGATGCTGCATCCATCTCCACTGGCTCCTCCAAGACAAGCTGGTTAGGAGCTGCAGTCTGCATGTTAGCTTCCGTGTCGGGGGGTTTAGAGTTCAAATGTTAGCCGGTGTGTGTTTGGTTTTCTCTGGTCATTTATTACCAATCCCCACGAAGCCCGTCGCACCTTTGAGGTTTCATTTAGACTCGGTTTGTGATTGAAATCAGAAAATAAAGGGCAGGACAGAATGAGCACGTGCAGTTTTTGTGCATTTGTCTGTTTATGATTAGCAGCCAGTTCCCTCATCAGCACCCATCTACGCGTGCATTAGTGGGCGGCAGAGCCTCGTCTGAATCACAAACAAACACAAAGTCTTTTGTGATGAGATGGAGGTGGCTGATTACACAAGACTGCAGAAAGTGGTAATCAGCCATTACAGAAGGTCGGTCTTGTTGGAGGAAATTATTCAATTTTCTGCTTCTTTGATGGGGACGCAGAAGTTGTGCAGAGAGTCGGCCTCCTTTTTGACTGGCACCGTCACCTGATAATGTTCCAGTGCAGCAAATTTAAGCGGGGAGGATGCAAATGAACGTCTCTTGGACTGAGACGCCAAAACAAACAAGAAGACTAATGAGGATCTCCAACTCAGACCCTTTGTTCTGTGGAAAGCAGCTCTGAGCTGAAGAGAAAGCCCAGAAATCAAACAACGCTCATTTATTTCACTTTGCATTTGCAGGAACGGTATATTTTATATGAATTTTGCACGGGAACACATCAGAACCGGGCTGAACACAGACCCAAATCAGTCCACCATTGCAGCTCTCTGAATAAGAGGAGCCTAAAGACTCTGATTAAATGCACCGCGCTAGCTTAAGGGTTTTTTTATTTTGAAATTTCAAACAGTCGTCGATATTTGGTTTGTAGTTTTCAACAAAATTCAACTTTCTTTGTGCTTTTTTAAGTAACTTCCTGGGATATTTGGGAAGGTAGAAGCTTTTCCTCACAGCAGCATCCAAACTGTTCATATCTAATAGCAATCAGACGCCAGTGTATCAGAGCAAAGTGCTGAAAGCTGACCGTCTCCCAGACGGCTGGCCGAGGGGATGAAAGTGTTCGTATTGATCTGCAGATAGTTTCATGTAACCTTCGGCTTGGTGTGAAGGAGCTGGATCTGTTTTAGGACCAAATCCGAGTCAAAGGAACAAAGTTAATCGAGCTTCCGGAGGCGGATTAGGCTTCGCGCTAAATGGACCAAATCAAGTGAGAACTTCTTTAACGTCCCGTCTTCAAAGTGACAAGATAAAACTTTAAAGCTCCTCAAGCTTTCAAAAATAAAAGCCACCACTAAAACAAACGATTGCTGATGGAACACGCTGTGGTGCATCACAGACCTGAGTGGAAAACTTCGAGCATCACCCCAAAAGGCCTGGTAGAGCGCATCATTTGTGAGGGAATTACAGCTCTTTACTAAACACTGAAGACATTTCTGGATCAAAAAGTCAATAAGTGAGCAGACAGCAGTCACATGAGCCTCAGACAGGAAAAATGGATCATATTATTCTGCTTCAGTGGAGCCTTTTCTCCTGTGCAGAGCTACATGACCACTGAGAATCAATGAGTTTTTTTAAGCGCAGGGTTTTACTTGAAGCCATACTGTGCAACTGTTTCATGTTTTAAATCATGTTCTTGAGCCAGTTTGTGCTAAAATGACCCTTTACAGGGTTAATGATGTCACTCAGACCCCCACCGCCCTCTGTGGCCAGAATACCACACTTGCAACTTCAGAGTGGTGGTCCGGTCCCTGTTGGACTTAGTAAAGTGGAGCTGACATGCCTGGTGCTGCAGTCTGCTTCCAGCATGTTTCCTGCATGTTTTAGATCATGAACACAGCTGATGTGTTTGATTTAGTGATGAACCGCTCCTGTAGACACTAATGAAGGCTGAGGAGACGTTTCAGCTGTTAGATTAAGGTGTTAAAAAGACCAACGCACAGCCAGGAGATGAGTTTCACTTTTGGTTTCACTAACGGACACTAGGGGGTGCTAAAAACAAGCCAAAACTGCATAATATCCCTTCAAATAAACATTTTGATTTAGGAGTCGACGTACGTTCCAACTCTCACCTATGATCACAAGATTATGACCAAAAGAACAAGATCACAAATACAGACGGCAAAAGTGAACGTCTCCGGTTCAGCCTTCGAGATCCAACAGTAACATCTCCAGCTGAGAAACGATGAAAGTTGTAGACATTTTGGCCTAATCTCTATTATTTTATGCCCAGTGAAATACTTTAATATCTGTAAAACGGACTGATTACAACGATGTTTTGTGTTGTCTAAGGTCTTTAATCAGACTTACTCTAAATGTGAATGATTTACAGACTCATGACCACTAATTAATTCATATTTTGACTCGGTTAAAGTAAACAATGACTCTCTGACACCGAGCTTTAACTCAGTATCTGGGTTAGAGCCTCTTCGTCTTTGCTAACGTTTAGCTGCAGAATAATCGAGTCGCCCTCCAGCATCAGGCAATGAAACCAGCTTCTAACCGCTCAGTCCCTCCACGTTCACACTTTCCTGATTCTGTGCAGTAATTAGCTTAATAGGAAGTCCTGTTCAGCTCAAGGAGCTTCTGACTTCAACGTATTTCTCAACAAAAAGGATAGAAATATATTTACTTTTCCTTCTTTCATGCAACAACCTCAGGAGAAAAGGAGCGAAGCGAGGAGTGCTTAGCTTTCTTTCCCTTTAGCCGTGAGCTGTTTGCTGTTTTTTACATCTGGTCTTCACAGATCTCCATGAGGAAAAAGTCCCAAAAAAACCTCTACCTGCTCTCTGAAAACGTTGTGGACTATTTCAGGAACTTTCACATCATGTTTTATTGATTCGGTCGTTGGGAGACGGCTCAGACCTGCGATAAAAGACGCTCGGTGTCCTGGGGAACCTCCGTTGGTCGACTACCTCTGAAAATCCCCACAACCCCGCCACAGCTCCACACGTATACCAATTAAAACCGTATCCTAGCAACAACAGTCAATGTGGTTTTAGCATTATGCAAATTTCCTCTGAGCAGCAGACCTCTAGGAGAGAAACATATTCCTTTTTATTGTTTCCTCACTGTGCAGTAATCAGAAAGTCCATCACAGCCGTGCAGCTTCAGGGTGGCACGTCCACGTCTCCATCGCTCTTCACCATCCTAACACCCCAGCATCAGCACCAGCACCATCCTAACACCCCAGCACCAGCACCATCCTAACACCCCAGCATCAGCACCAGCATCATCCTAACACCCCAGCACCAGCACTATCCCAACACCCCAGCACCAGCATCATCCTAACACCCCAGCATCAGCACCAGCATCATCCTAAACCCCAGCATCAGCACCAGCATCATCCTAACACCACAGCACCAGCACCATCCCAACACCCCAGCACCAGCACCATCCCAACACCCCAGCACCAGCATCATCCTAACACCCCAGCACCATCCCAACACCCCAGCACCAGCATCATCCTAACACCCCAGCATCAGCACCAGCATCATCCTAAACCCCAGCACCAGCACCATCCTAACACCCCAGCATCATCCTAACACCACAGCACCAGCATCATCCTAACACCCCAGCACCAGCACCATCCTAACACCCCAGCACCAGCACCATCCTAACACCCCAGCACCAGCACCATCCCAACACCCCAGCACCAGCATCATCCTAACACCCCAGCACCAGCACCATCCCAACACCCCAGCACCAGCATCATCCTAACACCCCAGCATCAGCACCAGCATCATCCTAAAACCCCAGCACCAGCACCATCCTAACACCCCAGCACCAGCACCATCCTAACACCCCAGCATCAGCACCAGCACCATCCTAACACCCCAGCATCAGCACCAGCATCATCCTAACACCCCAGCACCAGCACCATCCTAACACCCCAGCACCAGCACCATCCCAACACCCCAGCACCAGCACCATCCTAACACCCCAGCACCAGCACCATCCCAACACCCCAGCACCAGCACCATCCTAACCCCCCAGCATCAGCACCAGCATCATCCTAAAACCCCAGCATCAGCACCATCCTAACACCCCAGCACCAGCACCATCCCCACACCCCAGCACCAGCACCATCCTAACACCCCAGCACCAGCACCATCCTAACACCCCAGCACCAGCACCATCCTAACACCCCAGCACCAGCACCATCCTAACACCCCAGCATCATCCTAACACCACAGCACCAGCATCATCCTAACACCCCAGCACCAGCACCATCCTAACACCCCAGCATCAGCACCAGCACCATCCTAACACCCCAGCACCAGCACTATCCCAACACCCCAGCACCAGCATCATCCTAACACCCCAGCATCAGCACCAGCATCATCCTAACACCACAGCACCAGCACCTTCCTAACACCCCAGCACCAGCACCATCCCAACACCCCAGCACCAGCACCATCCCAACACCCCAGCACCAGCACCATCCCAACACCCCAGCACCAGCATCATCCTAACACCCCAGCATCAGCACCATCCTAACACCCCAGCACCAGCACCATCCTAACACCCCAGCACCAGCACCATCCTAACACCCCAGCATCAGCACCATCCTAACACCCCAGCATCAGCACCATCCTAACACCCCAGCACCAGCACCATCCTAACATCCCAGCATCAGCACCAGTCGACCACAGAACTCAACCGTGAGATGAGAGCGTGCAAAAGTCTCGAGTCGAGTCTTGTTGGGGAATTAAATGCCTCTCCACGCAGAGACGAGTCCATTAACTCGACACAAACACTGCTGGAGTTATATGGTCAACATCTGTGCAAAACCAGAATCCAACGCTGGGACCCAGAGGGTGATCCACGTTAAACCAATCCATCAGAATAAAAGAAATAAAGTTCAGGTCATGACTCTGCTGTTGGAGCTAGAGAACTCTTATCTTTTGTCTGGTTGGATCTGTTAAACCTTGAAGATTTATAAAAATACAAATAATGATACGTTTAACAACCGGGTGAACAAAAAATAAATAGAACAGCCAATCCAGAAACCCGTTCTTGCAACATTTCAATAAAGATTCTTGCTTCAAAATAAAGCTGATCCGATAGTTCCTGAAATTTTCTGCTTCTTGGGGATAAAAGTTTTGATTGAATATTTAAAAGTTTAGTGATTTTTGTCCAAATACACCTAAATAAGTGCTTTGTCTGTTTTAATCTAGTCAAAATAACGTTTAAAGCTTTTTAACCCAGTAAAACATGCACTCATGCCATTACCACCTCTAAAACTGGGTGTAACTTCATGTTAATCAATTAACTGGCTTATTTTTGCAGGTGCATTATAAAAAACTAAGACGAGTTGAAAACCTTAGTTTAAAATGCTAAAGGTTTGGAACACTGAAAAAACATTTTTAATGATTATTTCTGATTCTAATGGGTCACTCTGAGTGTTTCATGCAGGCTGAACATGAAAATAGTCTCCTCCACCTATCTCCTGCAGTAGCTTCTGATAGAAAATAGACTCTAGGTGAAACTCTAGGATCAGAAAATCCTGACAGATCTACGTCACACTGTCACTGAACATTCATGGACTCGCCCATCTTGACTCACGACGGGGAAGGCTGTTGTTGGTTTAGTGTCCAGGAAACAGTAGAGAACGTCTGGGCTAGTAGAAGCTAACCGTTAGCATTAGCAACTCCACCACACAGCAGAACTCCTCCAGGCTTGTGTTATTGGTGGAGATAAAACATCAACGTTGCAGAGCAAACAGAGTCAGTGGTAGAGTCGTGTTGCTGATAGCCAATCAGAGGAGAGATGTCCACATATCAGGAAGTAAGACTCCAGATCCTGCCGCTCTCTGCTGCAGAAGAATTATCCGTGCTGATCCAAGCGTTTCTCAGCATTTTTTACCCCGAGTGCGACTTGGAAGGCATTCATTCCTACCAGAGACCACTGCAAATGTAATGATTAAACGACACCTTTAACAAGAGTCTGACCTGCATGCTAACAGAACGACTTGAGAGGTTCTCTCCAACTCTGCTGGGTTTAAATGAGGAACTCAAGTTTTCTGCTTTTCTACCAGCACACTGGTGTTTGTATTTGGGACGGACAGAAGCTACAAAAATCAAAGGCAAATCCAAACATTTGGTTAATTACAGAGATTTAACTGGAAGGAGTGAAAGTGGAAGTGAGGAGGTGGTTAACAGGAGGCAGCGTGCCGGAGTTTGTTTCTAAACAGAAGGCAAGCGCACAAACAGGCTGCAGAAACACAGACTTTTCAGAACGCTCGCCAGCTTCAACAAACCACAGCGAGGGAGACGGGGAGCGGCGGGGAGGGAGCCGGCTGCAGCAAGGAGGTGGCGATAGGAGCGAAGGATGGAGAGAAGAGGTGAAAAGACAAAATGGCAGGAGAAGTGAGGGAGATGTTGAGCTTTCTGGTTCATTTGTGTGTTTTACTCTCTCATTCCCCAAACTGGTTTTAAATCCCTAAGTGGATTTCACTCCCTCTGTGCTCTCTTTTCACCCAATTATCCACGCATCCCTCCATTTCTCCCTCTTGTTCACGCTTTCTCCCTCCTTAAAGGCCTCTGCATTATTCATGCTCTGGGTGTTACCTCAGTCAACACAATACACACTCTGCCAGCATACGCGCGCTCTCTCCAACACGAATCATTCACATCCCAGTCAGTCAGGTGCATCCCCGGCTGATTCATCCTTCACTTTGAGCAGAGCGGCAGAACTCTGACAGGAGACGAGTGAAAACGGTTCTCGCTGAAGCTCATTACCGCGACACCAAATCACGCTGTTCAATCAACGCCGATGATTTCCCACACATTATGTCCAAAGTGTCCTCTGGTTGGTGAGCTGTGACACAGCGTCGCAGCGGCAGAAAACACCAGGAGAGAAACATGCAATCAACCAGCAGCGACGTCCTCATTAGGAGGTGGATCAAACCAGGATGTTGGAGATGCAGGTGGGATGCTTGTTAGTCCAGGTTTCATTAGGATTCATTCTGGACTGACTGAACTGGACCAGAGTCGGTGTGTGAAATCTGGTGAGCCCCATCTTAGAAATGGTTAATGAAGGCAGGAAGCTGATCAGAGGGCTTTCATGTCACATTTAGGGTCAAATGAGACACGGTGAAGAGAGCTGCGAAGCATCAAGTATCAGTCCGATCCTCTGGTCGTGTATTTACTCACAACCACAGATCTGATGTTCCTTTACGTAGCGCAACGCTCAGCTCTTAGATGGAGAGTCTGGAGAAGATGAAGTCCAAGGCCTGGTTCACACGGCAGGACTTTAAAACTGTTGGACGACAGTGAAAACACGAGAGACCACACCTGGTGATGAAGAGGCATCACAGATTTACCAGTTGTGGTTATGTATGAGTGGTGTGCAGCCACATGGCAAAAACTACACACTGGTCAAGCAAACATGGCTGAGGAGGAGCGTGTGGAGCGCGCTTACATCACCTCACCTTCTGATTGGCTACACTTCACATTCAAATGCAGAACGCTGGTTTGTCCCCGAGATGTTCGAAAGCCCTGATTTATGATCAGAACGGTCCTGATGTCCTTTCAAGCAGACTAGAGCGCTCTTAGCACACCACACACGGCAGGAACGTCTGATAAAATCATCTTTAGAGCCGTTATGGTAATCAGGCGCATCCCTAACGCTGTCAGAACAGGAGGCTCGGGCCGGAAACGATCGTCCTGCTGTGTGAACTGGGTTTGTGCAGCAGAACTTCTGTTCATGCTGCCTGAATCAAATCTGTCAGACCTTATTGACACTTCTGAAGCAGCAGCTTGTGTCATTTAGCCGCGGTTTGATAAAAGCTACAGCAGAAACAAAGCAGGAAGGAATGTGAGCGTCGATAAAACAGCTGATGGATTAGAGCTCAGTGACCTGGCAGGAAAGGGTTTGACGTTTTTGTGCTGTTCAGGCTAATAAATAAATAAATAAATAAATCTGATCAGGGACACTTTTGCCTGTGGCACAAATGCAGCCTTAGACCATCTTCCTTTGAGAAATGGAGTTCAACTTGTTTGATCCAAGCAGGAAGACAATGTGTGCAATAATGAAAGACCTTGTGCAGGTGGTGGATAGCCTAACTCAAATAGATCAGCTGTGTTCATGATCTAAAACATGCAGGAAACATGCTGGAAGCAGACTGCAGCACCAGGCATGTCAGCTCCACTTTACTAAGTCCAACAGGGACCGGACCGCCACTCTGAAGTTGCAAGTGTGGTATTCTGGCCACAGAGGGTGGTGGGGGTCTGAGTGACATCATTAACCCTGTAAAGGTCATTTTAGCACAAACTGGCTCAAGAACATGATTTAAAAACATGAAAAAGTTGCATAGTATGTCTTTAAGTTTCTGAAAATCATCTCAGGATCCTACAATTTGTGTTTAATGACTCACATTGGGTACCATCGTTGGAAATCACTGGTTTAAAAGTCTGGAAAATCACCAAAAAAGAAATATCATATGCAGCCATTTCTGTGTTAACTTAGGTGGATTAGCTGCGATGGCCAACTTGAATGGGTTATAGGTGGATAAAAATTACTCTCAAAGACTTTAATACTCATCCATAAAGACCAACTTCAAATCAATAACGTCAGTTTGTAAAGATCCTGATAAACTTGTGAGGCTTATAATAAAACTTCCACAACAAACCACTGCTTAGAGCCGGTTAGAGCGAACCAAACTCATCGGCATCTTTATCAGATCACAGAAACGTCACCATGAAACGTGAACAGTGTGCAGCGAACCTCTCACCAACCAAACTCTGAAATGAAACCATGTAATCAGCCTCAGCAGCGGAGCAGCGATGGCAGCTGGGAGAAAGATGTCAAGCCTCGTCTCTGACCTCCATCACCTCCTCCTCTCCCCTGTCTGATCTCCCTTCACAAACTTTCCTCCGTCACTTTTCTCCTCCTCTCTCTCTCCATCTGTTCCATTGCTCCCATCTTTTCTGCCCTTTGTTCGATCTGCCCTAACCCTCAATCAAAAATTTCTTTAATATTAAAGTCCATCGCTTGACATCTTCTCCCAGTTACTTTCACATACAGCAGCAGCATCCGTTACCATGGTTACCAAGGAGCTCATAAAGATGGTTGAGGGGTCTGCTGCAGGTGGAGCTTGGTACCACTTAACCAAGTCCTTGCATCAATAATATAAAAAACTTTAATAAAATGTTTTTTACTTATTTTTAGTGAGTCAATAAAAAAAATCTCCAGATGTTTATATTTTTTATGTAAAAATGAGCATCAAATACTCAGCTTTGCATCTCTTAAGCACAACCATGCTAAAGGTATTTTTCTACTGTAGCCTGTAGCATTTAGCTAGTGACTGAATAACAGCTTTAAATTATTTCTATTAAATTTATGCAAAACTCAGAATTTTTCACAGCTGTAGTCTGATAAAGATATTCAACCACTACATGATGTGCTTTAACAAGCTGTTGAACTGATGCTTTAGGGGTCAGTGAGACAGACGCTACAGAAAAGTGATGAAATATTAATATTTGAACAGATGAAACATTAAATCAGTGTCATATTCTGTAATCTAACCACTAATTTACAGTGGAGGTCTTTTCACAGCTAATTTCTGAACGTTTTCCTCAGTTTAATTAAACATAAATAAAATAATCTTACTAACAAAAGAGACAAAAACAGAACAATAATGAGAAAGAAAAAGTGTTCTAAGATTTGTCCCTTAAATGATTTTCTGCTGAATAAAAGCTTTAAAAGTCTGTGTCTTTGTGTCATAAATCATCTACAGCTGATGATTTCTGTTTATTTTTCAAACTTAATTCTCATTTTCTCTACAGAGTAAACAAACACAGGAGCTCTTCTGTTGAGGCTTTCCTGCTACTGTTACCACGGTAACCACATCACTAAAGTCATCCGGATGGAGAAGCCTGATGACTTTGTTTCAATAATAGATGATTGACTGATAGATAAATAAATGTATTTAATCCACCGTAGATCCTCTAATAGCTCATCCTAGATTATTAATCTTGACATTTATCTCATTTGATCAGAAAAGTTTGTTCCAGAGATGAAACTGAGGCAAGAGAAATTAAGGATTCTTCTGGTTGCTTTATTACTAAAACTGATCCATGTGAGAATTTTCGTATGTTTTGTGTTGCTTTATTATAATTTCAGTTTCTGGGGGATGAAATCAACACTTTATTCTGATTTTTAAACTTTGGCTCATCTTATAATTTAATATGAATGAAACATGGTTCCATAAAGCAGAAAGTTTAAGCTCAACAGTTAAATGTTAAAAATCCCAGTTACGGTTCCTTTGGTTGATTTAGTTTGGAGTAGTATCACCCCCCCCCCCCCCCCCCCCCCCCCCCCCCCCCCATGATCCTCTTCATCACCTGAGACAGAAAGGGCGGGAGGATGATGATGATGAGGGTGATGAAGATGACGTAGCAAAGGTGAGCTGAACCTAAGAGTTAACTCACGACAAAATATTATTTCACAACCATGTTTTTTTTCTTTTAAACAGTCTAAACGTTTTACCCGGAGCTGTCAGAGTTCAGCCGCTCGATTCACGAAGGACTGAAAAACTAAAACGCTAACGACGAACGCCTCGTATTTACAAGACAAGAGAAGACAGGAGACTAAATAAAGTCTGGTTCCTGCTTTACCTGCATCAACTGTCCTAGTCTAACACACACACACACACACACACACAAACACACACACGCACGCACACACACACACCTCATGGGAGGAGGACAGTTTTTATCTTCACTTACTGGAAAGCCAATTAAAACTGCTTTCTGGCTCCACTTCTGACTGCGATAGCGCCATCAAAGCTTTCAGAAGTAGAAAATAAGATAAATACTTAAAACAACACGGCTCCGTCCCCGTGGATTACACGCTTTCACTCAAAGTCACTCCATGATGCAATCTGGGAATATGAGGAAGTAGAAATGTGGGAGGAAAAGATTATTCGTTATTGGAACTTCCAGCTGATGCATCTACAGTGCTGTGAAGAATATTCAACTCCTCAGTTTTCTTTCTGAGCTCCTTTTTTACATTTAAATGTTTCCGACCAGCAAACAAATTCAGAGTCAATAAAACTCGTGGATTTGATCCCACAGTCTCCCAGTCTCAGGGCGGACACTCATACCACTAGGCCACGGAGCTGGTAGGAGAAGGTTAGAAAACCCTCTAGGGAATCCTGGTCCTGGAGAGCCTCCATCCAGCATGTTTTAGAGGTTTCCCTGCTTCAACACAGTTGATTCACCTGCTCAGCAGCTCATCAGGCTCTGCAGAAGCCTGTTAATTACCTGCTGATTAAAATCAGAGTGGTGAGAGAATCGCTGATCTGAAATATTTAAACAACCAAAAAAGTAAAAACAAAGGAAATACGATAGAAGGCCCACTATTAAAAAACCCACTTGTGCTACAGATGACTAAAACCACAACCAGAGGAGGCTAGACGAGCCGTCGATGCTGAACAAGAACCGGATCTCCTCATGGAGACGAAACTCTGCAAGACTTCCCTTCTCATCCTTTTGTTCCGGAAAGCCAGGCCAGATTGACATCAACTCAAGTTGTATCCATGACAACAGTCCCCTAAAGTGTCCCACCTCTATGGCAACCGTCGCCATGGCAACATGAAAGACGTGATGAGGCGACGCGACAATGAGATGCAGGAAGAAGTGACAGGAAAAGGTAAGAGTTTAACGACAGGAAAGCTAGAAACCTGAGAACGGTGCTCGTTGTACGACTTCGGCTACGTTTTATAATCTGCTCCTAAAACTTCCACCGTGAAATGATTTTTAAATCTAAATCAAAGTAAATCTAAAGAAGAAAAGAGTGCCGTCTTGATGCTGTAAGCTGCTGCTGATTAAAGCAGACTCCTTGACTGATTGACTGTAAGGTCAGAGTTGATTTAAATTCATTAATCACTTTAGGATCAGCTGATTAAAACACTGGAAGTCAAGAGACTCCTGAGACGGTCTGACAGCTACAGGAGTGCTGCGTTAAGTGAATGGAAATACCACATTTGCATGAGTTATTAGTGCCGGCTCCCCGTTTGAGAAGAGGAATGGTGCTTTAATGAGAGACAGTGACCCACGGAGTATCAATAACTCCAGCAGGCTGTCCAGATGCATCGCCTCCACGTCAACATCTTCGGCTCTCGTGAGTTATCTCCCTTCTGTGAAAATGAATGAGCTGAAAAGACTTTTCTTTAATCCTTTAGCGTGCTTTATTCCAGCCTGCGGCGGTCGTGTTATTCATCCTCCCTGCGAGGACTTGGCAGGTTGTTGCAGAGCCAAAACTGATGTGGTGTAAATTTCAGCTGAATAATCTGAGGAGCTACTTTCATTTTCAATCGGCCCCTGGGTGACGACCAAACTCCACTTCTGAACGGTGGAGCGGGTAACTTCTGCCTCTGTCTGAATTCATCCAGGTGGATGTGAAATAATCAATTCTCACTGGGCTCTAAAGAGATCAGCGCTCCGGCTGCAGCCGTCTGCTCAAACTAATATCATGCTCTGTCTTTTAACTCCACCCACTCTGCCTCCTCGCGCCGGATTTTCTCCTGTTTTCACGTAAACGACACCCGAAAGCCTCAAAACAAACAACCACTGAGGTTTTTTATTCCACTGGTTTCGTATCAAACAGATCAGTGACGTGGAGAATATCCCTTTTCCTCCTGGAGACGACTATTACCACCAGTCCTGTGACTTTTGCGCTCTCAACCCTCCTCCTGCAGAGCCGATAAGCCCCGGCTCGCCACTTAAAACCAAAGTCAGCAAGGCATGAAACGTTTGCCACTAAAATGATGTGGAAAAAGGAGAAAAAAACGAGCAATTTGACTGTGAGAGTTGACACCTGCAGGAGGTGAATCCTGCAATAATAACCTGAACTAAGCTTTGTGTAAAGCTCCAGATTACCGGACGCTTCTTAAGAACCTGAGTCTAAAGTCTGGCACCACAAAAACAACTCAGGGAAATAAAAGAATCCAAAATGTCCCACTGGAGGTCCAGATGTAACAGATATGGGCTCGGTTATTCAGAAAAATAATAGATGGTGAATGCATCAAGGTCTAAGGCTTTATTAATCCCACAGTGGTGAAATCTACTCGTTACAGCAGCTCATACACTTAGAGAAGGTAATAAAGTCCAGGTAAACACACATGAGCATTAAGCTGTTATTGTAACCTTCAAACCACTAAAAACAACAAATAAAAATAGAAAATCGGGTTTCCAAGAATACGCAGCATAAGGGACACAGACACTAATGCACATCCGGGTATGGAACACATACTGAATCTAGCACTGATGCTAGCATGTACCAGGATTATGCCAGTAACAGTTAACTGTGGAGTTCTACACTCTTACTGCAGTGGGAATGAATGACCTACGGTAGCGTTCTGTTTTACATCTGGGATCTCAGTCTGCCACTAAAGGAGCATCCTCCTTTCACACGTCTCCTCAACAGAATCCAGCGGGCAGCCCAGAACCGAGCTAGCTTTGGTAGCTAGCTTGTTCAGTCTCTTCCTGTCTCGGTCAGAGCTGCCTACACCAGACCACAGCAGAATGAATAACAGAGCCAACAACAGAGTGATAAAAGGATTTCAGCAGCTGGGAGTTAACTCCGAAGGACCTCAGCCTCCTCATGAGATGGAGGCGGCTTTGGCCCTTCTTATACAGAGCATCTGTGTTGTGGGACCAGTTCAGTTTACTGTTGAGGTGAACACCCAGGTACTTAAAGGTGTCCACCACCTCAATGTCTGCTCCCTGGATGTTTACTGGTGAGTGAGGAGGAGTGTTTCTCTGGAAGTCAATCACCATTTCCTTTGTTTTACTGGTGTTCAAGCGAAGGTGGTTACGCTCACACCAGTCCACAAAGTCCATGATGACTGACCTGTACTCCTGGTCGTCCCCCTCAGACACACAGCCGACGATGGCCGAGTCATCAGAGAACTTCTGGAGGTGACAGCTGAAGTCCGAGGTGTAGAAGGTGAAGAGAAAGGGAGAGAGCACCGTAAAGCTCAGAATTATGATAAAACACATAAAACCTGTAATGTTTTATTAAAGCAGAGATGTCCCGATGACTGCAGCTTAAAGATCAGCATCAGAGTATCTGCACACAGGAGCAAAACCACAGCTAAGAGCTTGTGAAACATAACGCCTGCTTCTCCTGAGCAGACCTGAGAAATCCAACTTCCAACAGCGATGAGATGAATCCACGTTACCTTCACTGGTGTTACCGCGACCTTTTGGTTCAGCAGTTTTCTTAACTTGCAAAAGTAAAGTTCCTAATATTTTGGAGGCTCAACGGTGTTTAAAATTAATTCTTAGTAATAAAATATTTACTATAAAACATGTTAAAATGTTTTTAGGTTGATTTAAATAAAATATGTTAAAAAATGATGAAAATGGCACAAAAATATTTTTAGATCAACATCAGCGCTACCTTTTGCTTACTGCAGAAAACACTAATGAGCATGTGCACGTGTGTGTGTGTGTGTGTGTGTGTGTGTGTGTGTGTGTGTGTGTGTGTGTAATTGAGATACGGACAGTGTAAATGAGATTAAGAAGAAAAGAGCACGACTGATACAGCAGAGGAACAAGAGAGACTGAACTGATTGATTAAACAATGGATGTTCATTAGAGAGAAACTCGACAGAGGTTGTGTGTGTGTGTGTGTGTGTGTGTGTGTGTGTGTGTGTGTGTGTGTGTGTGTGTGTGTGTGTGTGTCTTCTGCTGACTGGCCTGCAGCTAAGAGGCAGATAAGACGGAGCTGGAGGATAGAGATACAGACACAAATACTCCAACGTGAATAAAGGAGGTGTGGCTGTGGACCAGAGGCTATAAATAGCACACGGGGAAAACTGGGATGACATAATACCATTTTCCAGATGCTACACACTCCCTCTCACACACACACACACACACACGCCATGAAGGCTGTATATGAGGAACGTGACATCCCATTGTTCTGCAGCTCTAACACACAGATTCCACCCCTCCGACACACACCACCACATCATTAGGGCTGATTTGTAGGAACACGCTCAGCATGCGCTGTGCTGCATGTCCTGGAGCCGCTTGTGGACAAGTAACTTCTGCTCATGCAGGACATGCTGTCAGGAGCTGGAGTTTATTAGAGCCAGAGAGAAAAGCAGACATCCACCTTCTGCTGGGAGGATTTTAAACGTCAGCTGTTGGGCGAACAAACCGCTCGCCGGGAAAACACAAAAGGCTGTTAGAAAGTCGCACCTGCCTCGATATAATTACCTCTAATAATATATAATCACAGCTTCAACTGCTGCTCAGACTGCATCTGACGTCCGTTTATGTTCTGTTCAGCGTCTTATGGATAAAGATCCATTTAGAGACTCTACAGAAACAGAAGCAAATTCATTCAAGTTCTTATTATGAAGGTATGTTTCAGGCTTTCATATCGGAGTCTGAATTACACCAAAACCAGCAGCTCAAAGGGAATCGTGGGGTCTATATCAACCTGCTTTACTCCACATATGGTTTGCATATTTAAATTTGTCTAATAGATCTTTTGAATCGACTTGCAGAACGTTTTAACTCAAGGACTTTTACTAACAGAACCGAGCAAAACAAACTTCTGACTTCTTTGTGTTTTTTCCAAGCAGAAAGTCTCTTATTATCCTGTGAAGAGGCCTTGACCACTAGCTCTGAAGACGTTAAGCATTTATTAAAACTTCATCACTTTGTGCACCAGAAACAAAAGCAGCCTGATTCTGTCACCACTAAACTAAATCAGATGAAACTGCATGATGATGAAAAGCATCAAGGAGAACTTTGGGCAGAATCTTTAGCGACGCAGAAAATGTTCTTTCTCTGTATTTTGACATGTTGTTAATGCGGGTGCTGACGCCTCCTAGTGGCACAGTCAAGGTATTTCAGCGTTTTATCAGAATAATGTAGCCTGGCAAGCCATATATGGGAATATAGAGTCAGGCCATGACCCATAGACAGAGCTCAGTCAGGGGGCGGGATCTACAGTTGTCTTTCAAACTGTCTCCGCATGCTATTGGACAACAAACAACGTGACATACCACTACAGATGTCAGTTAACGGGGTAGTCTGCCACACGTTGTTGAAGATGCAAATGCATCCTTTTTCTAAATAAAGGACTTCAGTACCTCTATCTGCTCTTGACTCAAAGGAAAGCCCAAGTCTAAATAATCTAAAGTTGATGCCAAAATCGTTTCAAACGAGCCGTCCCCATTTTATTTTCGCTCAGTTGCAGTAACATCCCGCCCACCAAACCAATAGAGCGCTGTGATTGGTAAGATAAAAGACTGGTCTGGGCTGCTGAGGCTCTAATGGAGCGTGGCTAGACTGACATGCAGAGCAAAATCATTTTGTTTCTGCTACGTTCTGTCTAGATTTCTAGGCTATAATGTAAAGAAAGTATATATATTTAAATATATTTGGATAGCAAGACATAATACAGTTTTGTACTTACAGGTACTTTATTGTACCAAGTACCCTGTATGCACCCCTTTAAGCACAGCAACAGTTTATCAATTGCACTAGTGTGCAAAGGTTTTAGGCCTTTTCTACTCCAGGTATTTAGGTAACGATACATAATGCAGCCCTTTCATCTGCGTTTTAAAGCCACTACTTCAGTTTCACTTAAAAAATGTTGAAAAAAAAAATTGTTCTGCACACTGATGCACATCACTGTCTGGAGTATTTAAGTAAAATATTAAAGCAATTAGGGCTTAAAGGCACACTTGGCAGGTTTGGCTTGTTTTTAGCACCCCCTAGTGTCCGTTAGTGAAAGCAAAAGTGAAACTTATCTCCTGGCTGTGCGTTGGTCTTTTTAACACCTTAATCTAACAGCTGAAACGTCTCCTCAGCCTTCATTAGTGTCTACAGGAGCGGTTCATCACTAAATCAAACACATCAGCTGTGTTCATGATCTAAAACATGCAGGAAACATGCTGGAAGCAGACTGCAGCACCAGGCATGTCAGCTCCACTTTACTAAGTCCAGCAGGGACCGGACCGCCACTCTGAAGTTGCAAGTGTGGTATTCTGGCCACAGAGGGCGGTGGGGGTCTGAGTGACATCATTAACCCTGTAAAGGGTCATTTTAGCACAAACTGGCTCAAGAACATGATTTAAAATATGGAAAAGTTGCTTAGAGTGCCTTTAACTATCACACCATGTGCAGCTTAAGTCAATGAGACTTGAGCTACAGCGTCCTTTACCGGTACTTCTTCCTACCTTTTTGGTGAAATCCATGGCTTTGAGGATGGAAAGGTTGAGTGTTTCCAACGAGGCCAGAACGCCCTCATATTCTCCCATATGCTTGGCAAAGTAATCTGATTACACACAAAAACACAGATTTAGAGTCACAAATCGACAAATCGAGGTTTTAATGCAAACAAATAAATCCAGTTCAGGTGGGATTGCAGTTAAAAGTGAAAAAACAGGTTAGAGGGGTTCAAATGTACTTACCACAGAGTTCCTTAGTGTCTACATTACTATCGCAGCCACCAGGAGGAAGAGAGGGAAGCAGGAAAGAGAAATGTCAGAAAGACAGGAAAGGCTTTAAACATGCAGTCTCACACAAATGCATCCAAACATCTGTTAGCAGACAGGAAACTTCGTCATTAGGGACTCGTTCAGCAGCTGATTCTTTACTCGTGTAAATAAAAACTTCCAGGTTTCACTGAGGAAATGAAATGAGCGAATTGGGAAGATGCAGCCAGAAGATGGAAGTGAGGATGGGAACAGAAGGGAGGGAACACTCCATATGTCCATGTCCTCACTACGGGAATAACCCGCTGATCAGTGATGCTACATAAATAACGACTAAAGCTCTGACGCTCAGAGAGACGCAGCGCCGTCTCCGTCCTTCGGACCCGGTCACGTTAGTGAGTGAACGTTAGTGAAATGGATCATATGGAAATGTCTCCATCAGCTAAACGTGTTTAGCTTTGGAAACGTGTTAAATCATGAGAAAAATCCTAAATATTAGTTGGTTTCACACAAATTTGAGTTTGTTTGACATGCATCAGACATCAGAGCGACGTTCTTACAAACATCCCGCACATTTTCATGTTACAATTGGTTTTTTTTATCTCAATTTGTGCAGAGTCGATGGTTTTTCATCATGTCTGGAATCTCAGCTCCGTCACCAACTCAGACGTGTCTCACATTCATCAAACTTCAACAGAAACTCAACTAAATTCTCAAGGATTATAACGTTCTGCAGTCAAATTAACAGTTCATTCTGCAAACAGGAACTTATTGCATTAGATTTAATGTAAAATGGAATCAAAAAGTTGTTTTTTCCACATAATTATGAGGATATTTTTACCCTCGATGTCTATCAGGGACAAACACAGGAATCCAATGTTGAAATCTGGGTTACAATATTTAAAATTAAATAAACACATCAAGCTTTTCATGTCAAAACCCAGGAAAAAGCAAACAATACATTTATTCTATTTTATCTTAATTCATAGAAATAATGATTTATTATCATTATGATCAAAACTGACATTTTTTTCCAACATCCCCATAAGTTTTAGATGTTTTTCTTTATTTTTTATTCTTTATTTTTACCGGTTAGATTTTTATTTTAACTCGATGCATGTATCTGTCTTTTCTGTGAGCTGCTATATAAATAAAGTTCACTCACTTAGGTTAATATTTAATCATTTTATATACTTATTTTTAATTATTTAAATATTTCTTCACTTATTTCTCCAATAATTTGTTTATTTTAAGTTCAGATTTTGTTTAGATGAGATTTATGGCCTGAAAAGTGTTTTTTTATCACCCAGGTAACCAGAGTGTGTGAAGGGTTGAGTGTAAACTGTGTTAATAAAAACTTTCATTCAGTCTCCTGATTTTATTTAACTGGGACCAAAGAAGCATCCCGGCTAGTTATAATAAAACTGTAGAACTGGAAAGTGAAAGAGCTGCATTTGATCCAGAACGACTCATTAAATTTGTGTCTCTACAGCTTTCTTTACGTTGAACAGGAACTCGACCAACTTCTTCTGAAGGAGTTTTGTGTGCAGATGGCGTTCCTGCACGGCAGGAAGAGAACAGTGAAACATAAACTCAGCTGGGAAATTTAGGATCTGGCACATTCCTTCATACACGAGGCTGCACGTTTTATTAAAGCTTCCATTAGGCTTTGAATTATTTCACATTTCTTCAGCTGACAAACTGCAAAAGTGTTTTTCAGCCTTCAAGGTGCAGTCTGTTCTCCATTTAGGAGACTAACTGACTGAATTAGGGCTGAGCGACGTGAGATTTCACCTCCTCCTTTGCAGCAGAAACAGATTTAAGGGCAGAAGAAGACAGGAGTGAGTGACGGGTGGAGAGGAAGAGGAGGGAAGTCTGAAAGGCAGAATGGCAGCTGAAGGAAAGCTTAAAGATCACCAGACAGAAAACTCAGACGAGCAAATGTTGAAGGAAACCAGAGCTGCAGAACAGTCTGCCCACTCAGTGCTGCTCCATCCATCCATCCAACCATCCATCCATCCATCCATCCATCCATCCATCTACTTCCATCCATCCACTTCCATCCATCCACTTCCATCCATCCATCCATCCATCCATCCATCCATCCATCCATTCCATCCATCCATCTACTTCCATCCATCCATCCATCCATCTCCATCCATCCATCCATCCATCTACTTCCATCCATCCATCTACTTCCATCCATCCATCCATCCATCCATCTACTTCCATCGATCCATCCACTTCCATCCACTTCCATCCATCCATCCATCTACTTCCATCCATCCATCCACTTCCATCCATCCATCCATTCATCCATCCATCCATCCATCCATCCATCCATCCATCCATCCATCCATCCATCCATCCATGCATCCATCTATTCATCCCTCCCCACGACTCTACCACTGACTCTGTTTGCTCCACAACGTTGATGTTTTATCTCCACTAATAACACAAGCCTGGAGGAGTTCTGCTGTGTGGTGGAGTTGCTAATGCTAACGGTTAGCTTCTACTAGCCCAGACGTTCTCTGCTGTTTCCTGGACGCTAAACCAACAACAGCCTTCCCCGTCGTGAGTCAAGATGGGTGAGTCCATGAATGTTCAGTGACAGTGTGACGTAGATCTGTCAGGATTTTCTAATCCTAGAGTTTCACCTAGAGTCTATTTTCTATCAGAAGCTACTGCAGGAGATAGGTGGAGGAGACTATTTTCATGTTCAGCCTGCAGGAAACACTCAGAGTGACCTGTTAGAATCAGAAATAATCATTAAAAAATGGTTTCTCAGTGTTCCACACGCTTAAATCCTCATTTCTGCCTAATCAATAAGCTTATCTGCTGCTACATGATCATTCAGAGACACAACATGCTGAAACTCCTTTACTCTAAAACTCATCTGCCTGCATCCACTGCAGAGAAGATGGAGAAATAAAAGCGGGGGCATCTTTGAGTTGACCAAGACCACAGTGAGGGCAGCGGTTGCACGGTCCACTTACTGCGCTGATTTAAAGGCACATAAACCGACAAAAGGCTGAGCCTGGAGGAGGATTTATACTCCCAACCTGTTTTAACGCCACAACAACTCGAACAGGTCAGCGTTTGTTCTGCTCGGGTTCCTTTTATTCCAGGCTCTGCAGGAGTCAGAGGTTGTGTAAATTAACCGTCAGACTCTGGATTATTCAGATCTCACGGTGTCAGCACTCGTGAGGCTGCAGGGTGGGTGAGCTGATGAGCCGATTACATAAAGACTCAATAAAATGATTTAATGAAAGTCAATTAAAGAAAGATGTAAGGGAGCCGCAGCTGCAGAAGGTTAATGTCCTGTACGACGGGACGAGCGAGGCAGGAAGATGATTATTAAAACAGAGCTTCACGATCTGCAACTGGAGATTTATTTTTAAAAATACATTTATGAGTAAAAAATAAACAAGTTTTGGCTTTTTAAAGAACTTGGACAGATTCTTGCGCAGCTACGAGTGACCCAAACCCAAGGAAGAGCTTCTTAAATGTGTTTGATGAGTTTCCATGTGTGAGTCTCTCATACTGTTGGGGTTTTGATCAAAATTTGCAAAAACGTATTCCTACAAAAAAATGTTTAAAAAATTTAAAAATCACAGAAAAGTTGCTTAATTTAGTTTCTGTGAAGGAAAAAAAATCAAAACTGTGATCAACATCAACCAGACTGGGAAAATTCTCCTTCAGAGACAGAAATACCAAACACCGATGGTGATGTGACGACAGGTCGGCCATATTGGGAAGGGAACCTTCTGTGGTTTAATCAGGATTAAAAAGTTGTTTCCAGTTAATGAATCATAAATAAATTATCATTTAAATCTTTTTCTGCTTAATATTCAAACACAAATGATCCGAGTTTTTTGTAAAGAGGAAAAGTTATTTTTGTTTAGTGTTTACAGGAGGGATGTTGGCAAATAAACAAAAACATTTTCTGAATTTGCTTCTTTCACACTAAACGTGAAAGTTGAGGGTCGGTTCAGATTTCTTTTGTCTTCCTGAGAGGAGTTGTGCAAGTCAGCATCTCACCTGCAGCAGAACTTGGAGAAATGTGGCGCTAACAGAGATTTCTCCTCTGGTCTTTCAGCAGGTAAGATACTGACTACTCATGAAGGCTCTTTAGGGAGTTTAGACAAACCTGGACCAGGAAAATCCCTCACTGCAGCTTCAATCATAAACATTTTCCTATAAACTCAAAAGCAGCTAAGCAGCAGCATGAGAGGACTTCTGGTTTTCATATAAATCTGAATCAAACATGAAGTTGTGAAACACACAGACGTTGACTGATTAATAAAAAGATGTCCATGCACGCCGACACATTTCATGCAGAATGTTTCGGTTCCGACGCGCTGCAGCCGTGTGACGGCGCTAACCTGGTGTTATCAGAGTCGATGGTGTGAAACAGCTTCTCCAGCTCTTCCTCGTTCAGCGTGCCGTCGGAGAAGAACGCCTGGAACTCGTCCAGCGACAGCTTCCCGTCATCTGATGGAAACAAAAACAGCCGTTATCAATTCACTGGAGGATGAGAGGATAACACATTTAGCTCGAACACTGGTTATTTATTCTAATTAATCTGTTTTGTTTTTGTAAAATAAAAAAGTCGAGCATAAGGTACAATTTTAAATGGTAATATTGCTTTGAAGCTTTTATAAACGTCTCCTCGCCTCACCTGAAGACTGGCATTTATCGTTCTTGTAACTTCACGTATAAAACACTCAGAAATAGTTTTTATTTAAAAACAAAAACTCAGATTTCACTGAGAGTGAGTTTCTGGTGTCCTTGCTTTAATCTCCCTCGTTCTCATCCCTGCAAACGGCTGGAGCTGCAGTGGAATCGATCCAGCACCTCAGTCTGGCGGTGTTGTAATTTAGTGAAACACAAAATGGAGATCATGTTTCAGACTTCAAGGCTGCACAGATAACCAGGCCGCTCAGGAAAACATGACTGGATTTCTGCTCCTGTCGTCAGCAACATGGTGGCAAGTTTGGGTCTTCCTTTTGATTTTGGTCAAATCTTCAAAATGATTCATGAGTCAGTCAGTCTCCTGTAATGTTGCAAGATCTTGTGCATTTTCCTGCAACCTTCTCTAGCAGCTGCAGGAAGAGAATCACCATAGGCTCCGCCCATCTAATGCCTCTCAGGCAGATTAAGCAGCCTTAGATGCTCTTTGTTCAATACAATATTTTAGGTTTATTTCTGCTAGCCTGAGTGACACATTCTGTTCTCCCTTGTTTCTAAAATGCTGTGAAAGTTAGAGGTGAATTATGTAAGAATGAAGTCAGAGTGACATCCTGTGGTGAAATGTGGGTACTGCAGGTCATTTTTCTAAACAAAAAGTTACTTTCTCACTGCCGTTCCGTGAGTTTCATGGCTGTTCCAAGTGACGGATCAGCGCCAGAAGATTCTAGATCAGTGGTACTCAATTCCGGTCCTGTAGAGCCAAGTATCCAGCACGATTTAGTTTTAACTCTGTTTCAACATGCCTGATTTCAATCAGCAGGTGATTAACAGGCTTCTGCAGAGCCTGATGAGCTGCTGCAGAGGCGATTCAACCACTGAATCAAGTGTGTTGGAGCAGAGAAACCACTAAAACGTGCTGGATACCGGCCCTGCAGGACCAGGATTGAGAACCACTCTTCTAGATTGTAGCTTTTTGCCTACCAGTGTTGAATTTACAAATGCTAGCGCTGCAGCGTTAGCTATTTTCTATCAGAAACAGGATGCAGGAGATCGGTGTAGGTTACGACTTTCATGTTCAGCCTGCATCAAAAACTCAAAGTGACTGATTCTAATCAGAAATAATCATAAACAAAGCTTTTTTAGTGAAGCTGACCTTTAAATTAGACCAGCGGTCTTCAAACCTTTTCCCTGTGAGCCAAAATCATCAGATCAAAAGTGGCAGGGCACACAAACCAGAATCTATTTGTTGTAAAACTGTTTTAATTTAAGCCATACAGAAAAACAATAAAAGTCCTACGCTTCATGCAAATGGGATTTGAGAAAATTGTTAGAAGTGAATCGTTCCACAGATTTATTTGATCAGTTTTGGGTTTTCTTTGTCTCGAAAAGTTAATTTTAGTCTGTTTATTTAACAAAGTTTGATGACTTGTTGCTCACATGTTTACTTCTGGGAAAGAGTTGGAGCCATTTCCCATGAGAATAAGTTTATTAGTTTGAATGCAGTATGCATTCAAACTATTGTTTTCCTGTTTCTCTTTATTAGTTTGAATGCAGTAAGCATTCAAACTATTGTTTTCCTGTTTCTCTTTATTATAAGTTTATTATTATTCTGCTTCCGTACGTTTTTTGGCATCTAACTAGTGCCACAATTTTTACACTATTTACACAATTTTACTATTAAAACGTGCAGCTCGTTCAGCTCTTTAGCGGAATGACTT